>VYZX01025250.1:69021-83203 GCA_013401335.1 Brachypteracias leptosomus | reverse complement strand
CCTCAAGGATCATCTAATCCAACTTCTCAGCAAAATCAGTGTCAAGACAAAATTGCCCAACACCCTGTCCAGTCAAATGTTAAAAGTGTCCACTGTTGGGGAAGGTGTCCAGTGTTGGGGAAAAATCTATATTTAAGTCATACAGAACATGTATACATGACATAATGGACATGTACACAGAGTTGTCATGATAACAGATGAGAAAGCTCACATGATGTGGTGCTGTTGGAGCTGAGTCCCACAGTCTGCTAAAAATGCTGTGTCTCAGCTTCACATGACCTTGGGCAGACGGTTTCCAGTTCCAGACCTACCACCACTCATAAGTAATTTGATTTCTCCACTTCTTCACTGGTGCAGTACAGATACAGCCATAGATAGTCTAATGTAGGTCTCCATCTTATAAAGTCCTAGGTAGGTATTTACCTGGCTAATAAGGATATGCAATATTTTATATTTTTAATTTTACTATGGGTAACAACTATGTTTTTGAGAACAATTCTGAAGTTGTGTATGTGAGAGTTCCAGTTTTAATTTGAAGACAAACTCTTTAATCTTTAAAGAATACTCAAAAATATGAATTCAAAGAGAGAGAACTCACTTTTCCTTGTTCTTAAGTTTTCTCTGATTTTGCAGCTATTCTAATGATTTTTGGATACCCTGTTCTTGATGTTTTACAGCTGGAGCTAGCTTTACTGAAGTACTTTGTTGACCTGAAGCAGAATGAATTTTTAGCTTGTAAAATCACTACAAAGATAATTTTTATTCACACATTCTGAGCATAGCATAAAATTCAAAAGTGTATTCCAAACATTACATTCAATAATATGAGTTTTTTGATAATCCTTTTGGAAATGTTACAGCTTATCTGTTTTCTTCTAGCCAAGGCATCATATGATTGTGAAATTGGAATGGACAAATTGTTTTATGAAGATAATCACCATTTCACCTGAAAACAACTTGTTTTAGAGACTCATAAAGTATAGCCAGCTTTTCTCTGGAGTTTTCAGGCTTTCTATACACCATGGTTCCAGTTGGATTACAAGTGCCAAAATACCACAAAAAAGACTGTTCCCTCAGTATTTTTGGCTTAGTGAGAGACAGAAAGTGCTGAAAATTTTGTAAGAAAAAAACCCATAGTGAGAATTCCCACTCATCAAAAAGGCTGATTAAGCATGGGAGGTTTGGGGAAGTTTTTCAAAGTGAACTAATGCTATAAAAATGCTGAATTTCACCAATTAGTTTAGTGAACAGATCAAATACTGTCCTATATGCCATCAATTTTAATATTTTGAGAAGACTTCTTACATATTTAGAATGGAATAGCCTGAAGCCTAAATCTGTCCTTTTTGACATTTGCTGTTGGGTGAAAAATATGACTATTGGTAACTTAACCCTGTCACTACCATCACTGTTAGCTATACATTTGTTTATCCTATTAAGAAGCTTCTAAGGTTGCATGGGAGAGTGACAAAAGTTAGAGGTTTCCTATGCAGGGCAGGAGCTCCAGGGTCTGTCTGTGGCTCTTGGTGAGGCAGAGGCTGCCACAGTGCTCAGGTTTCACTCTGCTTGACACAGCATAGGATCTGGAGGTCTGAATTTGCCACACCTTCTATGACAGGGCATGAAGAAGCAACCTGTAATACCAGAACACTCAGTTTAACAGAGACATAGGACGTAAGAAAAGCATGTATACTAGAAGTGTCCAACTAGGGTTGGATGTCAAATCAGTCTAAAATTTCATACTTTTCAGGTGTTTCAGGTTCACTGCTGACTTGCAGCAGGAGCAACACTGAAATTCAGAAAGACTTGCTGCATACCTCAGGAGCAACCACTGGAATATGTTTAAGGTGATTCTGGTAGTTCCTTTACTTTGATCCTAATCATGTAGGTCTTCTTTCCAGAAAATGTCTGAATACTCACACAAGGGGCTTTTTTATACAGCAACATTGATCAGAGTTGTGAATTTGTAGCACACTAGCTACTCATGTAGGCACTCAATGCAGAGGGAATATGAGATAACCTCCTCCATTGCAAAGCTATGGTGTGAACTTACGAATGCTTTTCGGAAGTGGAGTAAATTACTTCACACGTTGCTAGCTAAGAGAATCTGCAAAAGGAGTTAGTTTGGAGTAGCTCATGAGCTTTAAATTCACACCTCTATTTTTTTTCTTTATGGTATCTTTTCATTTAGAGAAGCAATCAGACATTTTACTTCTGAAAGTCCTAGTTCAAAAAGTGTTCAGTCTTTTAAAAAATGTAAAGTAGTACTCTAGTATATTCTTTTGCAATCCCACTCCTCCATAAACTGAATTACACACTTTTCAGGTAGTTCTGATACAAAATAACAGATAGAATAATACATATATTTAGAGGTAACATGATGAGACTGTTCTTTTGAAAAATATTGTTAACATGGATCATTTACATACATTATAGACAGTTAAAAGATAGAGTTTAGTTTTAGTATATTAATAATAATTAAAATCTTACATAACTTCTTGTAGCTTAGGTCTTGGCATCTTGCCTTGCTTCTTACCTGGCTTCCAGACTTTAATAAGTTCAAAACCAAGGAAATTGTGCCTCTTGAAATGCAGGAGCTTCCAAAGCCAGTCTTCACCGGCACATTGAAAAGAACACAGCAAGAGAAGCACCTTCCACGAAATCCTGCTGTCATTCCAGATGCACAAAAATATTTAAAAGCAAGAATCTTGAGCCACATAATTATTCAGATCAGGATGGACCTCAGGAGGTCTTCAGGTGAATCTCTTGCTCAGAGATTCTCTTGATCACTGTGTGATCAGACCAGGTTGCTCAGGGCTTTATCCAGTCTGGTCTTGACAGGCTCCAGGGACGAAGACTGCACAAAATCATCTGCAAAGAAGCATGCTTGTAGTCATATTTTAAATTGTTTCATTCAAATTCAAACTTCATTTAAAGTGCCCAAGGAGGTGGAGTGCTGGTGAACTTGTCAACCTTTTTGATATGAAATGTGCTGAAGCGCAGGGGAAGTGAGGATGCTTACTTAGGTGTCCAGGGCTACAAAGCATGAATGATAGTAGACTAGGTAAAACAAGACTCTTTCAGAGTCTTCAAAGGATCATCAAGAAAGTAGCTTCATCACTTCCCATAAGGTCTTAATACAAAGCATTTTATCCAAAATTCCAGGGTTTTCACCTAGCAATAATGTCCTTGTAAAGACTAACTTCTATAGACAGAGACTTTGGCTAAAGGGAAAAGATCAGCCAATTGGATAGAGCTCAGTGATGCTAAGCAGAACACAAGAAATAAAACATGTTTAAAAAAATACCTTGAATTTCTTGTAATAGTTTCTTTCCACTGCAGTGCTGTGTTAGGTTGCTATAAGTATGAAATCCTTTAAAAGTAATGAAATCCTTAATGATCACATACAGCACAATCTGAGGTATTTAACTGAACATTGATCAAACGGTATTCTTTAAAAAAACCCATTCTTTACAAGTTCAGCTTTGTTACTTGACACCTGATTTTCCAAAGCACTGAGCACCTGCAGCTCCCACTGGCTTCATTTGCAGTAACCGCAGTTACCCAGGAAATCAGGTCAGATCATTTTCAGTGGAAAACTACACATTTTGAAGACTAGGGTGTTTTTCACTTTGCTACACCTTCTGCTAAGAGGTGTCTATTTGTCCACAGCAGAGCTGTGTCATTTTAAGCTGCCAACATCCCAGATCAGTTCCTGAGCTCATCAAGTTGGAAAAGGATGAGGGTTGTCATGCTGGAAAGTACCTTAAACATAGGGTCTGGTGCAGGGCCTAAGCCCAGCTCCCCGTTTATTCCCTTCTGTGAGCTGATAGCAAGGAAAAATAAAATATGAACAGATGCTTGCTTCTGCCCTGCTCTGGCTTCTGGCCAGACAGACTGAGAAGGTGAAATATAAGCAGCCATCTCTTTCTAGGCATACAGACATTTATTCACAGGAACAGAAGGAATGAAAGGAAAATTAAAAGTTTTAGTACAATTTCTTAGAGCTGCCTACAAGGTGACACTTTTCACCTATCCATATGCAGAGGCTCTATCTAAAATTTCATACTTGTGCTACATAATCTGAAGCACTTTGACAAATCAGGGTAATGCAGAGAGGTCCTTGTTTTAGTGACTTTACAGAGCATAACTGAGATTAGGAAAACGATTATACATTGTAAAAAGTGTGTATATGGCATTCATTGAGATTATAAAAAGCTAACTACGTCTAGAGATAAAAAATGGTGTTATTCCAAAGTCTCATTAATACCACCCAATTAGTAGTGTCTGTGGTTATATAACTGTTCATCTCACTATGTGGTCACTTATTGCTGAAGTCTGTTGCTGCTCAGCATAAATTGCAGAGAGCACAGTGTGTAAAGGCACTAATGGCATTTACTTTGCATTTTGCAGTCCAAGGATAAACAAAAACATAATCAGAAACAAAATTAAAATTGGGGGAGAGGTTATTTCAACCAAATTTTGTATGTTGTAGAATTAGCTCAGTTTTGATTTTATAGCAAAAACATGTGGCTGTCATGGGGTACAAAAGAAAGTGTATGCTACCAGTTTTAAATATGTAGTAAAAACCAGTACACTGTCACATAAAACATACCACTGATTTTAGAGGGTCTTTTTCTCCTGCACACTATACAAAGAAGAAAACCTTACAGAGATTAAAGTGCCCATCATTAGAATATGAGAATTTATACTGAGAAGTCCGTGTGGGCACTGACCGAACAAAATGTCAATGAACCTCTGCTGATAAGAGCAAGCAGAGATAAAGTAGGCACAAGAAAGATCTGTGTCAGTAAATACTGCAAACAACAATCATAGCAGCTCAGGCAATTACCAGAAGAAGAAGAAAACACTGATAAGTCCAGCCAATAAAATGTGATCCCCACATAAGCCATGGGCATGAGAGGGAACAGCAGCAGACTAAAGCTCTAGTTCACAGGATATTAACCTTACTCAACGGATGGCTGATGATTTCTGTTGCATCAAATCCAAGAAACAACCTCTTTGTACAGCAAAATACCTATTTCCTTTATAGAAAGGAAAACAGAATGTTTGAGTAAAGCTACTGTGAGAACCAAGGAAGCAAAATCAATGAGCCAAAACATAAGGAAACAATTGCAAACTGAAACTATAAACAGAAGAGTTATGAAAGACCAAAACCATACACAGAGGCACTGGGAGGAAAAAAAGAATAGGTTGTAATGATTTCTCAGGGAATGTTTTTTCATTTCCTCCTTAGTTAATGGCAAGATTTCATTGACCCCTGCTAGAAGGGGGATCGTAATTCTTAAGACAGAAACAAAAATGGCTGAAAAAGAACAAAAAGTAGAACAAGTAGTGAAAAGATTCAGTATGAAAAAAAAAAGCAAATAAATAAATCTGATTCTTCTCCAATTACAGGCAGAACTTCTGCCTATATTGGAAGGGTGATTTCAATTCGCTGTTATCTACTGAAAAATAATAATTTAACAAGAAGTCACCACAGGGGTTTTTGTCATGAAGAACAAAACATCCAACAACTCATTCTCACAGTAATAACAGTTCTTAATCCACAACACATTACCTGCAGTCTGAAAGTACACTGCTGGTTCTCAGCTCCTTTGGAAGTGTTTGTGAAACACAAACTCCTTCCCAAAATGTAGTCCCTAAAAATAATCCTAAGGAAATAGACATTATAATATAATTATAATATAATGCTGGTATTTGTTGGCTTTAAGCTTAACTTCTGAAGTTATCTACTTAAGGAAAAAAACCCTGCCTTCTTCTTTATGAAAATGAGCATATATCCTTAGTAGCAATAGTCAAACTGATATTTCTGGAAACAACCCAGACACTATTTTATTCAAAATATTTGTTTGATGAGCCCTGACAAAGTAATAACACAGTTTAATGGGATAAAAGCAGTATTCTAAAATCAGAATTAAGCCTTGTAAATTAGCTACTACTTTGCCTTACCCAACAGAGCCCCAATGCACAAACTCATCCTTTTTCATCAAATATGTCTTTCAAAATGCATATTAGTTTAACAAAGATACTATGTTATAAAACATATTCAGTATGTGCTTGCAAATAGCAGCTTTTATCAACATTGATTATTTTCTTGATAGAATTACAAAATCAATAGAGGGAAGTGAGGCAATAGATTTAATGTCTTTAAATTTATAATATATTTACATTTAAATTTTAGAAAGCCCTTTAAAAAGCACCTTAGCACATGTTATACATAAAACAACCTGGAGGGATTCTAATAGATTAAAGTCACAAGTGTGGGTTATTAGTATGTGTAAATGCCTCAGAATAGTGTAAAAGATTATCCAGGAATAGAAGATACTTATTAATAAAACAAATATGGCAGAATTTTAAAATTACAAGTTAATAGTCTCAAGAAAAACTGTTTTTAAAATATATATGTCAGAAAAAGGAGAAATCTGTGAAGACAGACATCTGTGACAAGACTGAGTAACATTTCAAACATAAATATTTAGTGTAATACAGGGATAGAATAAACAGGTAAAACTGCTCAATTTCTGTTAAAACTCAATACCAGGTAGATGTACAAAGGCAAGAAATGCCCCAGAAAAAGCTAACTAAAAATGATCAAAGTCTTAAAAAGAAATAACCAATGTGTTATGCTAGCTGAAACGTTCAGAAAAAAAAACAACCAAAACATAAATCCAGAGTAGAACTAAGAAAGAAAACATTTCTAATATGAATTTTCCCAAACCTTACAGTTATCTTCTTAAAACCTGAGATATTTACAGAGAAAAACTAAAATGAGTATGAGTAATGAGCTAGACTAATTGGAGGGCAGTGGCTAACCACATGGATAACATATATACAGTTGAGTTACCTGACTAATAATAAACACCCAAATTCACATATTGCTTCCCTTGGCTTCTGCATGTAAGAGGTCAGGATGATTTGTAGGTGCCCTGCGTGGAACACCACAGGCTACAGCATGGCAGTGTCTCCTTAGCCAGAGACCCTGGCACTCCTTGCCTCAGTGGCACAGCTGCAATGGAAGGTATGAGGGTTTCTCCTCTCTTTCCTGGCAACGCAGCTGATGGCCTGAATAGTGGTGAAAGCACTTTCCTTTGAGACAGAAGCTGTGTGTTTGATACTCTCTGCCTGAGGAAGAAACTGAACTCGGACCCTACTTTGTGAGCTGGTGAACTCCAGAATCTGATAGAAAAAGTGAACAGCATTATTATTTTCTCCTTTAACTTAAAGGAAGGAAGACTGCAGAAAGAGGCATTCTGTTTCTGTAGATGTGCTCTTAGCATTCTGCAAAGAAACCTCTTAGGCTAAGCCTTGAAGTAGATTCAAGAAAAAGAATGTCTGCCTCTGGGGTTCCCATCATATTTAGAAGGAAAAAAAATTAATAAAAATGATATTAAAATAAATAAAATAATTACATGGACACCATTTGGTCTGAGCATCCACAGAAGCACAAGCATAGGTGCTTGGGGTTTTTAAGAGTTCCCTATTGAATTTAAACTCCCCAAAGGTTAAATGGTGGCTGAAGGGATTTAGACAATTTGTATCTACCCAACTGTTGTCTTAGGTGCCTAAATTCTTTCCTGGATCTGGCCCAGGAGAGAGTAGAGTGTTGTTCAGTTAAGTGCTCTGCTTTTACAGAAAATCAATGCCTAACTCCCATTTTTTCATTTAGAAGATCTTCCCCCAGTATTTGTATAGTTTGCTATCATACAACTAATTGGACCCATTATAAATGCCTAAAGATTTGAAAGAATGTTAAGGAGGAAAATGTAATTATTTAGTCTAGTACAAGAATGTGTGAAAATCAGAAGAAAACGTGTCTGTAGGAATTATTTGAGACTGAACTATATTCAGGTGAATCTTCTTACAAAAGAAGCTTCAGCATTCCGTTATTTAAAATGAAAATAAACATGGCAGTGGTAAGCAGAAGAAACACGGTACTGATGGGCAGGCTGTTGTAGTGTGTCATCTCTTCCGCTAATTGATGTCACTCTATGAAATCAGCTCTCTTTTCTGTTTTGAATATATGATTTTGGAACATTTAGTGATTATCTGAGAAGCCTGTGGGAACAAGGCCTGGCACGGGGCTGCTGTTTGCTTGCCAACAACTTCTGAATTATCGTTTTTTACTCATTTGTTTCAGGATGATAAATCTCTGCCTGGGACCTTCTGAAGTTAATATTTTTCTCAGAAGTAAATAGAATAATGAACACAGAACTACATGAGGAAACAGCTTTTTGTAAAACAGTGATAAAATCTACTAGCCAATCAATAGCACAAATGCTTTAAAAAGGAGCGTCCATTAATCTGTCTGTATGATGCAAAGGAGAGGAAATGTGGAGCTCTAATGTTCTTCAGAAACATTTCTTCGTACCTTGGGAAGGTTTTGCAGTACTGCAGGTTGAACACCAAGCATGGAACTGTACTTAGCTCAGAAGTTCACGTTACACAGCTCAGGAAGCTCTGTCCTTTCTGCAGCAGTAGTGCTTCACTCCATGGAGAGCCAGTCACTGAGGTCTGGTTCACTGTGGAATTTCATTTTCCTTATTTCTCTGAGATGATGGAGCAGAAGGGCTTCTGATTGGAGGTTCTGACTCCAGAAAATAAATGTGACAATTAAAAACAGGACAGAAAAATTATCATGCAAATATGGAAATTCACTTACCTCTTTTCTTTAGGGTATCTTCTTCAATTGAGGAGGTTATTCTATAGCCAGTTTGTCCAGCAAAGCAATAAATTTCAGAGGAACACATTCATATATTTAGATACAAAGACTGACAAGTTACACATAACTGGCAGGCATTTATACAAAGTTGGCTGACCTATTTCACTCAAAATATCTTCCCTAACAAATAAGTATTTTTATTTAAAAAAAAAAAAAAGTTTTAGAAGTTATTCATGTTATTAAGACTTCTTCATTTTTCTACTTTTTTCTTCAATGTATTTTACGTATTTTTAAAATCTTCATTCATTAAAAGCCTTATCTTGTTACTGAAATACATGGGTTTTCATAAAATGAAAGGTAAAAATGTGGAATCTATATTGATAAAAGAAAATGGAGAGAAAAAAAAATGGGAAATGGGTCAATCTTGAACTCCATGAAATGGAAAGAGCTTTAAAATGTCAGAACATCAGATGCATTTTGACAGGTAAATGTAGTTAACCACATCACTAGTAAAAAGTTCATTGCATAGACTTCCAAAAAGCTAAGCAAATAACAGAAACCTAAAACTATTTTTCTCTTAATTTCTCTTCTTTTAAGCCAAACTTACCTTTTTTTTTTTGCGATCCTGACTTAGTCTTTTTGAATGCTTGGAAATGGGCAAGCTGTAAACAGTTTGCATTTCAGACAGAGTTCACTGTGACTCTAATAATAAATTATTTAAATGAAAATTACTTCCCTTTCCAAGAGATCTTATGAACCTGGTGAATATAAGCCTAGACAGGAACATTTGAAACTTTCTATTTGTTCTTATCTCACCAGAGGCCTTAAAAAACATCGAATAATAATAGTCCAAAATGCTGATTCTCTGTCCCTGTGTATCTGTTATATTAACAGTTTACTAAGCAGTATTAAGGATGGTATTTTCCTTTGTAAAGCCCACTGAAAGACACCAGAATGAATTCCTGAAGGCAATGCACAATCACTTGCAGACAGGGAGTATTTCACTTGAGAGATACTGCATCCATTTTCCAGGTAATTATCAAGCTTTTAGGGAAAAAAAAAAAAAAAATCTCTAGGATTTGCATAGCCCTCTTAACTGATATATCTGAATACTTCCTTATATTTTTAAGTACATTCGTTTTACTAATAGGAAACAGAGACTCACAGAAACGAACTGGCTTTTGGCTTCCCTGGCTGCAGACAGTGAATGCAGGTCTGTCAACCCACAGCCAAGGTCTGAAGGCCCGGATGTAGCTGCAATGTGAATGAGTGTGCACAGCAGCACAAACACTTCCCCCACATTATACATTGCCTGAGGTCTATTGGAAAAGTAAAGGTGTGATGGGATGGCTACCTCTTCTTTACCCATTCCATGTCATCTTTCCTCTTCAAAACAGTTATACTAAGCAGTCTGCTGCTCCATAGAGGCAGAAGAGCATTTGACACAGATATAACTGTCAGATTACGCAGTAAATACACACTGGAGATCAATTATATAGAAAGGAATGAACAGAGCCTGTTTCTTGACCTCATCATGTTTCTTCTTCAGTATTAACAGGTAACTGAGGTCTGTGTCTACAAAGTGTTGTGTTCTGCTCTGCCATGCCATGAAAGAATAAAGATTTTCCAACAAAACATTAGATAGGTAAATGCCTGGTGTAGCCGACTTTGCATTATCCCTCCTTCATTCTTAAAACACAATTAAAAAAAAGAGTAAGCTGGATACGAAGCACCAGAGCAGCTACGGTTGCAGAAGCTCAGCATACCTGAATTTTGAATATATTACATAAATTTGCATGAATTCTGGCGATTCTTAGGTCTTAGAGTTCACTATATCATCACACATCTCATGACAGATAAGATGTAACACAGATACAATGACAGATATAAGATTCTGCATAAAATACACATTATCTGAACTAGTGCCCTATGAAGACAAAGGAAGAAACAAAATCACAGACTTCTTTAGATTAGAAACTAAATATCTTGGGTTTTATATCTATACACATGTCTATTTTTGTCTTCATGGATACAAATAGCTTATTCTATGTTACTGATAACCAAAGCTATTGAAAGATTATTCATTATCTCTCAAAGCCATTCAAATAAAAATGTCCATTAATATAATCAGTAATTATACCCTCCATCAATCACTGAGTAAATTATTCATAATTTTTTCCCTGTTCCATAAATTCCCTGTACATAATTGCCATCAAACAAAAAAAGAATCAAGGCCTTTTTTTAACCAATCTCAGATAAATTATCCACAAATATTTGTTTAATTAACCAACTCTACTACCCATCATGTCTCCAGGCAGATGTTAAGTATTCCCCTCTCTCCTTTCCTAAGCAAACTAATATCTAGTTACACAGTTTTTCTGTGTACCACAGTTACATGATTTTAATCTCATTGTCTTACACGAGGTCAGGTAGTGGTTCATAATAGGTTACCTGCAGTCACATTTCTTTATTGTTACCTGAATAAATTTTCTCCAGTCGCAAACATAAAAATATTTTTGTTCTTCCTTTAGTTCTCTTTTAGCTTCATGCCCATTAAAAATACAGCTTGTAACTATACCTTTCAAGGCTACAAAGCCCCCCAAAATCTGATCTGTTTGACTAATTTCTGCCTGATGGGTTATTCACTTTCTCTGCTCAGAGGTGTCTAATGCATGTTTTCCAACCAGCAGTATTGTTATCTTATACGCGTATCTTTAAAGAGGATGTCCTAAATTCTGTTTTCAAGTCTAAAACAATAAGGACTAGGTTGAGTTAGCTCAGGATATCCTCTGCTGTATTTCTGACTCCGAACCCGGGTAGCACCTCTTTGCCATATTTGCATGATAAAGGAAGAAAGACTTCATCCTTTCCCATAAATGCATGGGCATTTTTATTCCTTCCAGAAGAATACAACCTCTTCTTTTTTGAGGAACTGGGAGAAGAAACAAAGGTTCCAACACTTGCCCCAAGCAGCTACAGCAGCTCAGGGGGTCAGGAAAACAGGAGGAAAGGTAATGAGGGTTTTCCTGTTCTTGAGACACAACAGAAAGTACCCTCCATTAGGCTGGTACCAACAGGGCTCCCCAGTGTCTCACTCACATTCCTTAAATAACATAATTGGTTTAAGTGTACCTAACTTGGCATTCCTGCTAAAAGAGAAAATTTTGTCCTCCACCATCAATTTTTCTAGGTTGATTTCAACCCAGACTGTAAGTACATGAACACTTGTGCTGGCTTATGGGAGTAGACGGCATAGGAGCAAAACAAGGAGACAGAGATGGGAATGGTTGGGGGTTTGGGAAGCAAATATAATTGGTGCCAGATTCTGAAGCCATGATGTTAAAGTCAGCACCCCAATGCAGTGGTGCCCAGGAATCGTCTCTCTTAGAGCTGCTACGTGTAACTGACACCCAACTCAGCAACTCAGCTGTGCTTGCTATTATGAGAAAGAAATATTTATGCTGACTTAATGAAGGATGAGACATTGAAGTACTCTTAGATAGTTTCCAAATCTGATGATCTTGAAAAGAAATCTAAAATTACTTTGCTTTAATCCAAAACAGGATATGATAAAGACATTATAGTAATGATATGACTGGAATCACTCATGTTTGTGTCAATACAGCCATAGATTTATGCCTTCTGATGTTTCATTTGGGGGTATATGCTTACGTATCTTAGGCCACTGAGTTATTTCAGTCTCTTTGTGAAAGTCAACATTAGCTTTCATGTGGCCACATTTCCAAAGTTTTATTTCTCAATAAAGAATTGGGCCAGGTATCTAAATAATACAAACTTGCACAGCTCTGTTGAAATAAGCACATTGATGACCTTTTATTTCAGAGAAGGATGCATTTTATAAAATTACTCTTTAAACATCTTGTGAATTTTAGGGATTTAAAGTGGTAAGAAATGGATTTTCTGTCAAATTGGGTGGCCATAGAAGAGAGGAAAGCGTGAATAATGCTTATAATCCCTTTAAATCCCTTATCAGTCACACTCTCCAATTGATTGTTACAGTCTTGGACACTTCAGTGATATCTGGCATCACTGATTAACACTGAATTGTTTAAAACTTAAGCCAGATTGATAGAAAAAGTCTCTTAATTGGCTTACTTGTCCATGTGCATGATGTTCCTTTCCATAATTTTTATTCTTTTTTTTTCCCCCTTCCATATTCTTTTCATGTATCCTGAGAATTCCCATTTTGTCTATTTTTATCCACTGTTTCTACGCTTTCTTTGTGTGAAATACAAGTGAAATACTTTAAGTGCACACCTTGGCTTTCACTTATTTAATTGCCACACATTCATTTTGCAATCAAAATTGAAGTCTATTTATTTTGCCTATACTTTTAATCTAATGCTAGCTAATATTTAACTCTACAGATAAAAATTTCTTATTTAATGTTATGTCACTATGACAAAATTCAAGTTACAATTAAGGAATATGCATTTTTAAGGAGTGTTTTATTCATATTTCACTTTGTTATTCAGGGTATTTTCATAATGATTTAGCTGAAACTCCTTGTGAATTCTTAGTGTTCTAATAGAAAATTGAATATTCGACATTTGAAGAATGTTTGTTTATAGAATAAAATATGATCAATGCCACAGAATAGCATTTCCATAGGCACAAATGTTTGTATATTCCATATTGATGTATAATATATCTTATAATTAGTTTTCAAGTTCTTATCAATTTAAATACCAAATGATTTGTCTATTCAGAAATGAAAAAAAAAAGAAATTATTTTCCAATTTGCTCTATGCTTATATGAACCAAGAACCAAGGCAGTACTGACNCTGCTAGTTTAATAAGGCCATATTTAAAATTCAAGGAAATCCTAGCACTAAGTCTGTTAAATTAAATCTCTGCTGCTCTGCAGGTGTGAATTTAAAGTTGCACTTAAGCCAGCTCTACTGTCTGACCATACTACTTGCTTGCAGGAATGCTGTTGGTGNAAAAAAAAGAAAAAGAGAAGAAATCTGGGTCATGTATAAATATATGCCAATAAATAACTGAAAGTTTTAATTTATGCTCATCCAAGTGAGTGGTAGAAATAACCGGGCTAGCCCTACTAGCTTGTTTTGTTTTGTTTTCTTGACAACTTAAATAATGAGAATAATCACATGAAATCTAAAATATTCACACTCTCCACAGCAGTACCCTTCTTGTTGCCATTTATTCAGAAGCAAGATGAATATAAAAATTAAATTTTTCACATTTCCTACTTATTCATTTCTGTTTATTTCTAATGCCTTTGGTTGGTGACTAACTGAATTGGCTATGGCCTTGCTTTTAAGTGCAGACCCGATGTACTCCATTCCAAAATGTTAAATTATCACCGCTTGGCTTCTTTTTAGGTTTCTGGATACATGCCATCTAAGAATGTAAACACCCAGCAGACATGATGTAAACATGCAAGGATTTTAGTCAACACACTCTTAGGGATTCCTTTCACACTAGCAAGGACGGCAAAGCCAACTGGCAGCTTCA
>VYZX01025250.1:50816-63735 GCA_013401335.1 Brachypteracias leptosomus | reverse complement strand
AGTAGGATCAACAAAGGTCCTGTATTATGTTAGCATAAGAGATCTATGGAAGAAATAAAGGTCTTATCCCTGAATGTAAGGAAAGAATTATAGAACTGGAAATACTTCACAGCAGATTATCAAGTAACACTGTAAAACATCTAACTTTAACTAGTGAAAAGCAGTGCTGATACAAAGAGGCTCTGAGAGCCAGAAGAGACGAAACTTCTGCCTAGATAGTTANTTCCTGTATTATGTTAGCATAAGAGATCTATGGAAGAAATAAAGGTCTTATCCCTGAATGTAAGGAAAGAATTATAGAACTGGAAATACTTCACAGCAGATTATCAAGTAACACTGTAAAACATCTAACTTTAACTAGTGAAAAGCAGTGCTGATACAAAGAGGCTCTGAGAGCCAGAAGAGACGAAACTTCTGCCTAGATAGTTAAGAAAGAAGTACAAAGGGTACAAGCAAAGGCTGTGGTTTTATATTTAATGTTTAGTCTGAAAAGGTCTCAGATATCACAGACAAGTATTCTGCTAGTGTACATGCATACAACAGCCTTTTAAAATGTTGATCAATAATGTATTACATATGGAACATCTTAAGCCTCAGGAATTATATTTATACTATTGATAACTTCAGTTAATGGTAGAAACAGATCAATGTGTTTCAGAGAGCCATATAAGGCCAGCACATAAATGTTATAGGCAAAAACGTAAGTAGCAGAATTTATACCTCATCTGCTCATTCTGGATAACCAGAAATCAATATATCTGAAAATATCAAACAGATCTTCATAGCATCATATGATAAAACAGTTGTAAGCAACTTCAGGTTTATCTAGTGCAAATTCCTGCCCAAAGCAGTGTCAGTGATGAGGTGTGACACCAGGCTGTTTAGAGCTTCATCCAGTTCGGTCTCAAGAACTTTGAAGGAACAGGACTGCAGGGCTTCTCTGGGCAATCTGCGTGGGATTAGCAGAGGAAGGACTATTACAGCACTAAATGGGATTGTATTTTTTTCCTACAATGAAGATGTAGTTGGCACCCCCTGGCTTCTAAAGCCCTAGACTGGGACCTTTGAAATTTGATGTTCACTTTCAAGTAAATCACAGAAATCTTGAGTTTTCAGGAGTGAGTGCAATGAAATCCCTATTCAAGATGATCACAATTTCTCACTCAGAAAAGCCCTTTGATTTCAAGTGTCCACTTCCCAAAATAACAATATTCTCCAGAAAAAAAAAAAATAATTTTTACTAAGAAAAAAATCAAAATGCCACTGAAAAATATTTCCTATTAGTATTTAATACAACTTCATGGTTTTGTTTTCATTTTTAAATTATAAATTGGGACTGAAGTTAAATACAAGGCCTATGTTTTCAGCAGTAGTTTTGCACCTGAATCTGCCAAGATGTGGAAGTTCTGGAAGTCTACAGGCTGATTTGGATAGGGAGTCATCAGAGTTGCATGTTACTGTCCTCACTTGACACAGGAACATGGTGGTTTTTAAATCCCAGATAGGCTTTCTCTCCAGCTACTGACCCAAAACATGAGGAAAATGGGTAAATGAATATTTATCTAGCTCAAATGGCATAAAAATTAATTAGCGTATGTTTGTACTGATCTTTATTTTACCAAGAGTTGTGAAACTAGGCTCCAAAACTACCTGTGAATAGCCAGATTATCAAACTAAACTATAGTTTCTGAGTGACTGCTTTGGGTGCTACAGAGAGCACAGAAGTCCTCCTCTCTCAAGCATACCAAAATAGTTTGACTATTACAGTGAAAATAAGTAGTATATAAATAGTAAAAATTATCATAATCAACAGAATGCATATCTCTACTGTGATCTAATACGCATCTGTCTTAAATAACAAAGAATGATAAATAGAAAAGATGTAAAATGAATGTGTAAAGATAATCTTGCTATTTCTGAATATATTTTTTAATATAGTAGTGCTTTTATTACTCTTTACACGCAGAAAAGTTGACCTCCATCTGAAACTATTATTCATCCCGCCAAACACACTTGCACTGCATGGTAGACAAGTGCTGGAAAAACTGGAAGGGGTAGACTGACAATGTATATCTTACTTGTGTTGCAATGAAATAGACTTAATGGTAGAGATAGGAAATCCAGGAGAGATTATTTAAATAAATTCCATTTTAGGCAGCAAAAGGCCCTTTCACCAAACAACATATGTCATTTGAGTATCTCTTTCTGTCATTGTAGATTATGAGCAATTCTTACTTGTCAAGTACCTGCAGTTCATATTGGCTTCAGCAGGGTTATTGAATACAGTCCTTAGCACAGATGAAAAACCTAGCCATTCATCTGCAGCTGCATCGATATAATTTTGGAGATGTTGGCTTCAGACAGGCACCTGGGATTGAAAATGTGGCCTATATTACATGTATTTTATCTGCAGAGACAGCAGATCAGCTTATACACTGCCTTTGTGGCAGAAAATGCTGTTTCAGGATATGGGTATCTCTTCAAACAAATTAGACAAACACCAATTTTTGTAATATAATTAGCCATGACCTCATGCTGTGATATTATGAAAGAAAAATGGGAATATTGAAAGAGAAATATGTGACATGGACATTTGTAGATTACTGTTGACAGAAACATGAACAACAGCACTGAAAAGTACAGTGTCAGGAATAATTATTCTATACAATTCTGGACTCCACACAGTTACAGAGAAATATTATTACTGTGAGAATAATACTGAAAAATTAAATGTGGAAAAATACAGTTGTAATGAGAAAATATACATGCCAGGTGGAGAAAGCTTCGCCTACAGAACTGAGTGTTAGAATATGCTAATAATAAAATTGTTAATGACTAAGTGAGTGCAGTGCAGAAATTGCAGTTACCTTATTTAGATGAAGTGACTGTGTAAAGTATGTTAACAGAATGCAGAAAGAGCAAAGAAGGTATAGAACACTAAAAATGAAAAAGCACACTCTGCTTGCCAGGGCTTTTTGATTAACATAGAAACACAATGTATTACAACTAAGATATTTGGGGGGGGGGGGGGAATAAAAAAAAATCACCTTCCTCAGGCCAGTATGGAGCCATTGGTTATTGTTTTGGTGGGCTTATCTTCTAAGTGAAATAGGAGTGTATTTGTGTGCAGTATTCCGGGACACTACATCCAAATTTATCGAGGTTACTGCTCTCTGCTCTTTGATTGAGGTCTACAAGCTCTTTGGGGATATATGGATATTTGATAACAATTCTTAGGAATGGTGGAAACAACATTCTCAGGAAACACTTAAGATGAACTAGAGATCTGAAACTGTATTTAGAGTTGGTGAAAGTAAATTCGCCCCTCAAATTGTTTGAATTTATATTTAATTTTGGCTACTGATGTTTACTGAAAATTATAACTTCTGGCAAGTTTCAGTCTCTCCACTTGTACCTTTTTACCCTGGGTTTATGAAACTCTCTCTGTCCCTCTTCTTCATATCAGACAGTTAGTTTCTGCTACATTTATACTTCCATCTACCTGTTCTCTCTCTCCCTCTGAGGTTGAAATCCACAAATAACTAATTATAACCAGTACACAAGAGCCAAGCAAGGAAGACAGAAAGCTAAAATCAATGGGAAACATGGCACAGAGGGGTCTAGTTAGAAGGGAATGAAATTTATCCAAAATTATAACAGATTACCTCAAGAAAAGGAAGCTAAACAAAACCTGTATTTATCTATTAAAATAAAAAATCTACTAAGATTATTTGTACTTTTGTGACACTGGTGCCCAAAAGGAACCACTTTATATAGTTCAAAACTGCATTTTATTGATCTTAAAGAGATCCTGTGGTGGCAAGAAATTTATATATGGTTACTGGTATTGTCCAAAGGAGATAAAAGGTCTCACTGCCTCTTGGTCACTCTCAGGAAAAATGTCAGACATGAACCAAGCTCCTTGAGAGCAGCTGCTGTCCTTTTCTCCCCTACAGCTGTTCAGCAATGCCTCACTGTCAGCCACTGCAGGGCAGAGGCAGCGAAAAGAGGAGCTCTGGCTACCTACTGCTTGCTAAGCTAGCAGCATATGGAAATGCTATCAGAGCAGGAATTCAGCTGCCATGGCCTGATCCAAGGAAAAAGGATGTAAAATAGAAATAACCTTCTTCGTCATGTGACCCTCTGAAGTTAACCCAACCAGTAGAAAGGTAGCATGTCTACAGAGCTGGTTGGGAACAGCGATCCCATTTTGTGAAAGACTGATATGGCACATTTTTGTTTATTATTGCTTAGAAATGAAACAGTTTGAAATTATTCGTGAAAGCAATTTGTGCCTGCACAGAATGCTGAAGCTAAACAACGTGAAGATCCTAGTTCAAGCTAACTCACCTCAGTTTTCTCTGAGGACACAAGCCCTGGAACCCTGCTGCAGTTGAACTAGGAGGAACCAGGAACCTTTCATTGGCATTAGGATGAGAGCTAGGGATCACAATAAACCTGTTCCAAACACAAGGTGAACTTTTTCATCATTATTGACAAAAACACACGCAGAATGTGCAGACATAGAGGAAGAAATCCTAACTACACCATTTACTCGATGGAGAAGCTAAAAAAAGGAATGAGCTTCACCTGACAGATGGCAGTCCTATCACTTAATGTTTGAATACACTGTGGAGAAGGCAGTGGGAACTTGAGTAAAAATAATTAGTTTTAGAAATATATGTGAACTTAGAAATATAGAAACTTGGAAACTTTAGAAATATATGAATTATTATTCTAAAATATCATCCCTGAATTTATCTTATGATGGAAGCCAGATTACAGAGAATGCACATATTTATCTTCAATTACATTGCCTGAGATACAGATTTACTCACAAATATATGGAGCAGGGTACTGCTTTTGTATAACATTAAAATTCCTCTATATATAGTAAGAAGAAAAGAATAAATTAATACAAGTATGTTTCATGTCTTGCCTAATTATAATCAATGTTCTTTCTGGAATGATGGCTGCCAGGATGACAAACATAGCACTGTAATCTAGCTAGAAAATCTTCAAGAGGCATAGCACATGCTGGGGTCATTTCTGTCACTCTTAATTGGCCTGAGGGGGTCAGCACGGAGTAGTTGGAGGCACCCGTTACTCGCCAAGAACCCAGTGAAACAAGATGTGCGTCTAAATAATGTAAAACCCCAAAGCAAGACCCCACACCAAAACTGTGGTTTAATATGAGGGAATGAAACCCTGTGGTGAGATAGAGAGATATTGAAAGAGTCTCTCAGAGGAAGAAGTGGAAGCCTCATTGCTTGAATAATTTAAATCCTAAATGAATAATACAAATACAAATATACTGAAGGGAATGATCCACTGGCAAAGCATCAAGTATATGGATTTATTGATGCTTTTTGTAATTCTGTTTTCATGACCTGTACCTGCTACTTCCAAAATGATCCTAAGTCATGAGGTTCTGAATCCCTAGGCACTCTATCACAGGGCATAATAACAGCAATGTATACTGTAGAATAACAAATATAACTTTCTATGAATCCTTCCAGAAAAAGTTAAGTTGCTGTCTTACTATTTTGCCATGTGACATTACCTTTATCAGCTTAGGATATTTAGCTCACAGAAGTTCTGCTATTACAGATTTTGCATTTATAATTCATATTCTTGTCAACAAATTACAGTCCCTCAGAGAAAACTACATGTAAAATATACATTGAGTGAAAACCAAAATAAATATAACATAACTTTTTTTGTCCTACTGAGGCATTAAACTATCTGTAAAATTAACTAGAAATTTGTAATAACTTTTTAGACTGTTGGTGCACATGCTTCTTTTGTCCTTTTGTGATACTAAAATCTTGATATCCTTTCTCCCATTGAGATATCTGAAGCCCTGAATACTAATAAGACCCATATGCAGACACAATTAAGAAGTAAACCTTAAGGCCAAACACAATAATCGCCTCTGTGTAATCTTAAGGTCAAGAGTAGTATTGCCAGAATTAGGAGCTAGGATTTTAGAGAGCAAAAGTGAAATGCAAAATAACCATAATCAGACCTAATTCAAGGCAAATTCCATAACAATAGTTTTTGCCATGTAGGAAGCTTTGTAGACTGTATGGCTGTAGGATTATGAAAGATTTACCAGTCCTGGGGCATCAGCAGAGAGCAAGCAAAACCAAGTTACTGCTAGAAGGAGCCAGCTCTGGCAAGCAACAACTGCCACCACATGCACCCTGCACTTTCCTCAGTAGCCTCAGCAGACACTTGCTGTTTGACTGCTCATGATGTTCTAGCAGCTGATTTCTATCTTCTCCAATAGAGGTAATTTGGCAGTCTGTTGTCCCAGGCAACTGCATAATTTGCCTGTGCCTAAAGCCCAGCCAGTCAAAATCTAATTGATGATCATTATTATCATGAAGGATTAAAAGAAAATCTAGAGCTATAACTTGAAATTTTGGAATGACATTAAACAGAAAAAAAAGTCAAGGAAGCAAAAAAAAAAAAACAAAAACAAAACCCAAACAAACAAAAAAACAACCAAAAGGTGATGATAGGAGACATAAATCTGTCAAGGAATCATAAAGGCCATTCGAAATAAAGTTTCAGTATTTCACTTTGAAGTGACAGCTATGAAGACACTTCCAGCCTTATATAAAATTGGAAGCATATATAGCATAGATGGATGAATAAATGACAGGGCACACATGGTATAAACGATAAAAGCAACACAGATATCCCATGATAGCTGGAACAAGGAGGGAAAAAAAGAAAAAGAAGACAAAACCCAAGAACAATCAAGACTTAACAGTCTTGATAGGCTTAACAGTATATTGCTCCAGTACAGCAAGTTTCTTCAAATGGGAACGAACTAGTAAACTTCTGTCTACAGGAGGGCAAATTGTAGAATCATTACCATAATGAAATGGAAAACATAGGACTTTGAAAAGTAACAACATATGGTTAAAGATTATTTAAGCTGGAAGAGTAGAGGCATTTCTCTTAGGGAGTCTCCTGGAGCATCAAAGGGTAAAAGTCATAGTTAAGTATGATAAGAATGCTGGACTAAAATTTACTGTCTCTTTTCTATTTTCTTTTCACCCAAAATATGACGGGAAATATGATTAGAGACATTTTCCCAGAGTTATCTTTTCAGTTTTAATTGCTTAATGCCAAGATTTTGAAACAGATCAATAATACATCTCCAGACACATATTCCTCTAATTTCTCTTAAGGAACTTGAGAAGGAAACATTTTAACTATAAAATGCCAGGGAAAATCTTGAAACCATTATTTCAAAATCAGCTGCTATCCTTGAGGCCAGGAAAAGCTATATATAATTTTGCTCTAGAGCACTAGTGTTTACTGGGGAGAGGGGCAATGCCACAAGGGGGCAGAGGACAAGGGATCAGTCCTGTTGGGTGGATTTTAGCTCCAGAGACACCCTCTCTTGGTATTTTTGTCTCTTGCAGAATTGGCAACTGCACAACTTTATACATAAAACATATCTCTCCATTGCATTCTCCATTTCTTTCATCACACTAGAGGGACACATTTATGATAAATTCAAACTTTCCCACTTGCATGACTATTTTTCAAAACAAATGCAAATTCTTTCAGGTTATTTTCTTTGTTAGTGGTAAATTGTCCAGTTTTAATACATTTTCTTCTCACACTTCTCCTACTATTGGCTTGCTAAATAAAATTATAAAGCATTATGCACAATGAGTATTAAGCACTCCAGAAGCAACAGATCATCTACAAGACTGCAGAGGTGTAAATCACTAAGACAAAAGATTTTCTGATGCCACCTATTGCTTATGTAGTTATTACACCCCATCTTCCTTGTGAATTCATCCTCTGCTAAAATAAAAACCACAATTCATCTTGCCTTTCAGCAGCAGTTATCTTGTTTTGATTTGGGTTATCTTGATCAGGTTCTAAACCAACCAAGGTGAAAAAAAAAAAGTGGACTCTCTTTAATGTATATACACATAATCAACATCGAACTTCAAGCTACCATCAGGAAACAGAACACAAAAGGTCTTACAGAGTCATGGAGTTCTGAGCCTTGCTATTTCAGTTTTCAGGTAAGTATAGTGTGCCTCAAACTTAATATGAAAAGATGGGGCTTCCATGAGATTTGAATTCTTAGAATTTTTTTTTTCTTTCCAGCTAGGATCTAAAGCACAGGACTCTGAACTCTCCTGGCCTGTAGTTGATCAAGTTTGCTACCAGCTATCGAATACTAGAAACAAATACTGATTGTTCAGTACAGGTCACAATTTTATTGTGATTACTTTCTATTGCTGTTACAGAAACATCCAAGTGTCATTTTTTAATGTAAAAAATGAGAATGAAGTTGCTGCTGGCCATTATGACTGGACTAGATGTTAGGTATTATATAAAGTGTTAAAATAAATATGCTCCTCTCACTTTGTGTACACTAGTTCTCTTGCTGTCTTTGGGAACTTGAATACATTACCAGGGCAATATATGTTCTTGGTCAAGACAAAGAGCAGAAAGAGAAAAATTCAATGTGTAGTCTCATCCACTGTCCAAAAAACATGAAAAGGAAGTAAAAATATTGTAAGATTTTTATTCTCTGGTGTTCATCAGAGTCACAAAAACGTTATACTCCTTCAAATATTATGATTATAAATAATATATGACTGTTATTATTTTGATTCATACCTCTGAGTAGAGATTAAAATGTTTGCTTCTGTAAATAAGCAACACTCACTTCCTAAGATTGATTATGTACCCAATTATACCTAACTTAATGTAGCTGAGGCTTCGTAATTAGTATACAGCCTTCTAAATACAATTTATGTATATATGCATGATATTTTCAGACATCATTTATACTTGTGTAAATCCAGAATGATTCCACTGAGATTAAATAAAATTAGTCCTGAAATGTACTCGCATACTCAACAGGCTGCGTCCCTCCTCTGACAAATACAGAGGATGACACACACATGGTAACAGTGNCACCAGGGAGCAGCGCCCGGCGCCGGGGGGATCCCCCTTCCTCGGCAGGAGGGGTGCGTGGGGCAGGGGGAAGTCCTCGTCTGGGTCACGCTGCGGGAGGAGGGGGCGAGCCCTTCTATCGGGGCGGGGAAGGATGCCGAGGGCTGAGGTGGTCCCTTCTACCCCTCCCCTCCCGTCAAAAACGACCACCACTCGCGCCTCCCCCTCCCCCCCGACGGGGCGTGTACAAAGNAGAGTCATGGAGTTCTGAGCCTTGCTATTTCAGTTTTCAGGTAAGTATAGTGTGCCTCAAACTTAATATGAAAAGATGGGGCTTCCATGAGATTTGAATTCTTAGAATTTTTTTTTTCTTTCCAGCTAGGATCTAAAGCACAGGACTCTGAACTCTCCTGGCCTGTAGTTGATCAAGTTTGCTACCAGCTATCGAATACTAGAAACAAATACTGATTGTTCAGTACAGGTCACAATTTTATTGTGATTACTTTCTATTGCTGTTACAGAAACATCCAAGTGTCATTTTTTAATGTAAAAAATGAGAATGAAGTTGCTGCTGGCCATTATGACTGGACTAGATGTTAGGTATTATATAAAGTGTTAAAATAAATATGCTCCTCTCACTTTGTGTACACTAGTTCTCTTGCTGTCTTTGGGAACTTGAATACATTACCAGGGCAATATATGTTCTTGGTCAAGACAAAGAGCAGAAAGAGAAAAATTCAATGTGTAGTCTCATCCACTGTCCAAAAAACATGAAAAGGAAGTAAAAATATTGTAAGATTTTTATTCTCTGGTGTTCATCAGAGTCACAAAAACGTTATACTCCTTCAAATATTATGATTATAAATAATATATGACTGTTATTATTTTGATTCATACCTCTGAGTAGAGATTAAAATGTTTGCTTCTGTAAATAAGCAACACTCACTTCCTAAGATTGATTATGTACCCAATTATACCTAACTTAATGTAGCTGAGGCTTCGTAATTAGTATACAGCCTTCTAAATACAATTTATGTATATATGCATGATATTTTCAGACATCATTTATACTTGTGTAAATCCAGAATGATTCCACTGAGATTAAATAAAATTAGTCCTGAAATGTACTCGCATACTCAACAGGCTGCGTCCCTCCTCTGACAAATACAGAGGATGACACACACATGGTAACAGTGAAACAAAGGCCACACCTGAGAAAAGCCCACGGGATTAAGGGAACACCTGTTTGTGTTGCAGAAGAACAGGTGGGAGGCGATGGTTTGCCGGCTCAATATCCTGTGCTTGTGATTACAAAGAACGGTGAGCAGGTGCCTCTCTATTTTTCCCTGGGAGTTTATTAAGAAGCCGCCTCTGCTTTGCACTACCCTGGAGATGCCTTTCCAGCACCGCATGGCTGCCCCCAGCTCCCTCCCCGTATCACCTCGCTGAGGTCCCCAGGTGCTCGCTGTGCCCGTGCTGAACGCACGCCGTTCTGCCCGCCGGGTACTGCAAAAAGCCTTAATTACAGCCTGAAAATAATACTCGCTTCCCTCGGGAGCTTCCCCAGTTACTCCCGTGGGATGGGAGAAGCCGAGAGGAGCGAGGCGGGGGGAGGCGGGCGCCTCCCGGANCCCTCCTTCCCTCCCTCCCCCGGCCCTGGCAGCGCCTGGGGCTCCCCGGCGGACCACGCTCAGGGGCCGCGAAAGGGTCGGCGGTGCCGGGAGGGCGGAGAAGCTGAGGCGGCTGGAGGTGGCGGACGGAGCACCCCCGCCGGCAGCGCCCTCGGTTCCCGCTGCCCGCCTGCAGCCGCAGCGGCGGGGGATGTGGCACGTCGCGGTGCTGCCGGGGTGTAGCTCATTCCTGATGCCGCTGTTTGTCGCTGAGTTTTGAAGAGATTTATTGGCTGGCTCTTGCTAAGCCACGCTTGAGTAATCCGAGCTGCTGCGCGCCGTGGTGAAGCCCGGAGGGGGGAACGTCACTCCCTCTGGCAGCGGAGCAACATTAGTCTTCCAGCCCTCTAACCATCACTACAGCGTCGGAAACTGCCGGGTCACAGCCATTTGCTTTGGAAAATTGGCGATGTTTGGTGCTAGAGATCGATTACCCTTGTAATCTTTCCCCCCCACCACCTCCTCCTGCTTATCCCACCCCTACCCGCCCCAGACAATAGCGTCCGAGCTCCTCCAGGAAAAAAATAGAAAAGAAAGCAAGGAAAGAAAGAAAGAAAAAGAAAGAAACTGGGGGATGGATCTGACTCCAATAGGAAAAGCGTGTCTCTAGAAGTGGTGCTAATGGGAAGAGATTTCCAAGCTCCAGAGGACGATGATTTGTCACAAAGGGTAGCTGGCTCGGTGCTTTGGGCTGGAGCCGTGTAGATCCTTGGAGAAGTCATTGTGCACAGAAAACCGAAGACCTGTACAAACATGCCTGTTCGCAGAGGTCATGTGGCACCACAAAATACATTTTTGGGTACAATCATACGAAAATTTGAAGGGCAAAGTAAGTTCTCTCTTTCTATCTATTTTGCTACAGTAGTTTGATTCTGCTTGTGACTAAATGGACAGCAGCTCCGGACTATTTTGAGTTTGTAGCTTGGAAAGAAAACCCCAGAGGTAAGGAGTGTATCCCCGGCAGGAGTAACATCGTTTTTGATCTGTAATACAGATTACCGACTTGAATTATCTGGCTTTCATCCCCACACACACTATTTCAAGGAATAGTTTTTATCTTTGACTGTATCCATATTGTATAGCTATAGAAGTTATATATATTATCTTACCTGCTTCTGAACCGGTGAGATGGCTCTCAAACCAGAGTGTGCAATCTTGATGCCTGTGCAATGTCTAAAAAATAAGCCAGTTTTATTATTAAAATTGTTATGATGATTATTATTGATTATATTGTCTATTCAAAATAAAGCAGAACAGTCACACTTTGATTTAGAGGAAGCAGATAATATGCAGAGGAGTTGTTAAAGGGAAAATACTCTCTTACCTTGTTGTCATGACTGCATTTTAATATACCTGTCAATTATTTCTGCTTTGTTTATGGAAGTCTAAAATATCTATCAAACCAGTGCAAATGTATCCTCAGGGAGAGTCTGTGAGATCTTTTCCAATGCAGCAGTTTACTACCTGTCGAGGAGGCTGAAGCTGAAGTGTTTTTCCTGGCTGGAACTCTGGTTAACTGTTAACACTTGATGCTTAAAATGAATTTCATTTAGAAACAGTAGTTTTTATATATGTACATTTATTTAAATATTTAACATAATTTTAAAACCAGCCTGGTGTAAAGCCTTGCAGCTAATTCTAGTTTACATACTTCCTTATAATTAAACTCACATTACCAATTTACTATTTTTTAATTATTTCAGAAAAAAAAAAAAAGATGGTGTTTGTAACCCTGATGTACCTAAATGCTAAGTCAGTGTTGCTACTGAAGCAAAGTTTTAATGCAGTAAAGTGTATATATTTTGAAGAAAACAAAGCACCACCTACTAAACAGGCAAGTGATAGTGAAAGTTCAGCGTGATTGAAAGACAGTAGAAAAAGCAAGAATGGAATTTATATTTTTCTCTCCAAATACTTCACTATGTTTGAAGACAGAATAACTTTAAAATTTTGAACACTTGTGCTGCTAACTTGATGTCACGTCTTTTATAAAGCAAGGGACCTACTAGTGTCATTAAGTAAGCAGAAATTCATGTTATTAACAGTAAATGTATCAAAGCTGCATGTTTTTAATGGCAATGGGAATAGTGTGTTATAGAGGTAAACAGAAACAAATGAAATAACAGCTGAAAACTTTTGAACCTTTCTGTCAGGTGAGGGTTTGGGAAAAGATAATGGGCTGAGACAATTTTAGTGGGCTGTGTAAAATGTTTCTAACATCACAATCTTTGGTTTTCATGTACTTTCATACTACTTTTTTTTTTTTAACTAAGGAATATTTTCTTTTATAAATGTAACTTCTAAAA
>VYZX01025250.1:24250-50776 GCA_013401335.1 Brachypteracias leptosomus | reverse complement strand
GCGGAATTATCATGTTCTTCTCTAGTTTTGTAAATAATGCCTATAAACTTGCTGTCATTCACCTCAATGAAAATCTCTACAGAGTAGACTGAACTGCTTGAACCCTATCTCAGGAAGCCCCTCAGTTGAGTAGAGCCCCTTCCTGCCACCCCATATCCCCCCAAAAGAAGCTACTAACTTTTCAAGGACTTCCCTGGAGTAGGGCTGACAGGATGGCGCACATCACCCAGGTTTCAGTGAAGCTAAAAAAGTCAATATTTTGAAGTGGAAAAGAGTTTTGCACAAGATTTGTGTAATCTGGATTTATTTTCTTAAAAGACAACTATCTTCATCTTTAATGTATTCTAAATGGATCGAAATTTCTTTAAAAGCTATGGGTCAAATTAGCTACATTAAATGACTGAAAATCTCTGCATTTCAGGTATCCCAGTGAAAAGAAGGGTTGTTTAGCATCCATCCATGCATTTGACATTTTATGAAATGTTGAAAGAGTACTAAAAAATGCATCACTATCTTTTATTGCAGATAAAAAATTCATCATTGCTAATGCCAGAGTGAAGAACTGTGCTATCATCTACTGCAATGATGGGTTCTGTGAGATGACCGGGTTCTCCAGGCCAGATGTCATGCAGAAACCTTGCACCTGTGATTTTCTTCATGGGCCAGAGACCAAAAGACATCAGATTGCCCAAATTGCTCAAGCACTACTGGGGTCAGAGGAGAGGAAAGTAGAAGTCACCTATTATCACAAAGATGGTAAAGTCTGGGGTTTTTTTCAAGACTTTTTGTGTCTTTTGTTATCAGCTGATTGGTAAAAGAAGTGTGTATGATCTGCTGACCTTGGCTGGAGTAGTGTTGTAGTTTCTCTGAAGTGCAGTGAAGTACACTTAGGCACACCAGTAAGGGAATCTGCCCTGACAGTAGTGGTTGTATAGAGTAGATCACTGTACGCTGACTCTAAGAGCTGAATGAAGCTAGTACTGGGTTTGCAGCTGTTGACAGAAGTTCTGCTCTTGGTTGGTTTAAAGCAGATGTAAATCTCCTAAAGTAAGCAGCCCTACAACAGTGTCCAGATAACACAAGTATAGAGGGTACATCCGGTGAATGTTAATTTTTATGAACTGCTTTGACTCACAGGACATAGGAATGGTGTATCAGCTTCAGGGGGCTTAAGTCTGCCTGCCTCACACGCACCTTGATTTAAATGAGGTATTTTACTGGAAAAAGTACAACAAAGTTAAAAGTAGCAAAAATTTGCCTATCATGAAGAAAGCGTTAGCTTATAAAGAAAGGGACAAGTCTTTTCAGGGGAGAGATATTGTGAAGTTGGAATACCTGCAACTGAAGCACAGGAGTTGTCCTAGAATTATGTTGTCAGAATAAAAATTTTAGGATGGCAAAACTACAAAGAGCTTCCCTGTTATTCAGTGAAGACTCAATATACAAAGAATGGCTAAATCTGCTATGCCGATGCTTTTTTCCTGTTAAAAGCATAAAATGAATGAATTACTGTGTTCGCAGATTAAAAAATGCATACGCATGAAAACTAATTATTATACAGAATAGTTCTATATAGGGTTTGGTTTGTTGTTTTTTTTCTAATTACCCAGGGTTATTTACAGAAACATGTGTCTTCCAAACAAATCCAAGTAATGGATAAGTGTGGTGTACCTTATTCTGTCTCTTGCTGTGTACACTCTTGGGAGGAGAAAAAGGAAATTCATATTCAAATGCTGAGCTTAAATTAGTTCTGGACAAGTGCCAGTTTGTCTTTTACATCAATTTTAGAATCACATGCAATGGATGCTCTTGCATTTTAAAGTCACAGAGTTAAACCCTGTTCTCAATATTTCTGTTGTTATCTCAGAGAGACTTAAGTAATATTATTTTTAGCTTAGGCTGGTATAATTCAGATAGGACTCAGGCCAACCATTCTACCCACGCTACCAATATTTAAGCATGCTCTTAGCACATTCCCAATAGAGCCCTTTATTCTTAGATCTGGTTCGGTGGTCTGGAGCAGATTTTGGTCAAGATTTGTTGTTGCAGCTGTGCCTTGAACATGGATTTCTCAGGAGACCTGATACCTTGTGTCTTTTACACATCTACCCTGTGTTTGTGTTAACTTGGCGTGTGTTAAAAATAATATTGCAGAAGGAGAATGTCATTGCTAACTTTCACAGCCACCAGCCTGGAGCACTGTTTTGAGATCTGGTTGTTTAGAAGTGCTTCAGTTTCCCAAGATATTAGGAGGGAGGGAAAGGCACTTAACTAAAGTACTCCTTATCCGTCAATTACCATAAATATATATTTCTCTAAAATGCTGAATTCTGGCATCACGCAACACACCATAATCTGTTTGAGGCAAACCAAAGTACTGCCCATAAAATTGCCATATCTTTTGTAAATAGTTTTGAATTTTGAAGCACATTATAAATGAGATAAATGGATCATTCAGTGTAAACAATCCTATGCATAAGGGTTCTCGGTAACTTCACTTCTGTGAAGAGTTTCTTTAAATTACTAGACCATATGTTTGAAGGTCAAGGAATTTCAAAAGCTATAAACAACAGTTTTAGACAAATTTGGATTGAATTCTTCAAAATTTTCCTGGTTAAAATTTGAATAGGACTTACTGTGTTCACTATATGCACTGCTAATTTTAAACACATACAGGTGAATTAATTTGAATTGTAAATATCATTTAAAATATCAAGTCACTGATTACTGGCAAAAATTGACAAAAGACAAGATAGGTCTGACACTTAAATGCCTAAATGCCTATCGACTTGATCATTTGTATATACAGACTTCTTTGTTTCATTCCAGATAATGTTAAGTTTCTTTAGAAAATGTGATAAAAATATCTGAAGTTTGTGTGGTATCATGAAATTGAAACTACCTATATGATGGATATAATAAATGTCAGTAAACATATTCTATAGTTATTCTAAATTACTGAAAAGATATGCTTCACTTTTTATCTTCACTCGCTTCACTTTTACAAATTTGTTTTTGCAATTTGTAGAGTATATATATATATATAAGCTATATATAACACTCTGTATATTATAGCAATATACAAAATGGTAATACCTAACAAGGACTTCCTCCAGGTTCTGAAGCAAAATTAATTAATTAATTTAAAGACTTTTCTAAAAATCTGAGAGTTTAGTGCCCGGTTAGTGGCTTGTTTTTTACTGTGTGCTGTAAGTGAATATGAGAATATTTGAAGAGGTCAATACCAGCACAGTTAGAAATGTAACTTTCTCCATGTGAGTAACCCAAGTTACTCCAATGAACTACCCACTACTTGGAAGTTTGATTTGACGTTATATTTTATAGCCACCCATTGTATAATATTTAACATAATACTAAGCATATGGAGGAGGAAGACAGCTCATGAAGGTGTGAATCGCTTGTGGTTCCCCCAACAGGAGTTTCTGAAGACCATATTACACAGTCCTGAATAAATGCCCAGTGAATTGCAAATAAAACCTTATTCCACATCACACTATCATTTGCTCTATATAAGCCACGGATTATACTAAAACTTATTTTAATATTTCAAAGTAAAGCAAATGTCAGTGGGATCATATATCCCCTCACTTATAAAGCTAATCTGTCATCAGAAGTCCAGCAATGCAGATATCAGAAAGGGAATCACTCTATAACTAATGCTTTTCCTTTTTCATTCTAAATACCACCTCACATAGTTTTAAAATGTCACAGCTTTAAAGTTCAACTTAAAAGGGAATTCTTGCACTGGGAAAATGGTGTTGCGTACATACTGGGAATTAGGATTCTGATATTCTCTACTGGTCTATAGTTCACTTTTCTAGATGAAAGGAAGTGCAAGATTCTGGGTTTTAGACATCTTGATAATGAAAGACTGAATGCTGCTGTTTGTTCCTGCTTTAATCTTTAGGCTAGATCACATGCTTGAAGAAAAGGGGACAGAAGGATGGAAAAATTTGTAGCAGGTTGATTTTCAGAAAATGGCAGTTGTTTGAATCTATACAGCTCCAAACACAACAGACAGAAGATACAGCGGTCAAAATAGAATGCAGATTTGATATATCATGGTTTTATAAACATGTTACCTAGATTGAGCATGTTTCCCTTTTCCCTTTGCAGTGTGAGGAGGGTGCAGGGGGGAGGGGGAGAATACTTGTGATAGTGTTGTGTAGTTGTTTAGATGGCATGGAGGTGGGATGATGGCATGAGTTACACACCCAGCAGGCCCTGTCCCAACCACACCAGTGCCCTATCTTCACAGAAGTTTTTAATATTTGCAGCTAAAAGCCTTTCTAGCTCCTCTTGCAGTATTTGTATCAGAATAAGATTGTTAATATAGCCTACAATTGATTTTAATTTCTACTCACTCCTTTTTCGAGAGGTATTTACACAATCCAGGCAAAGCTCTAGTCCTCTGTCCTGTTAGAGTAGTGCCACAGTAAGCTATTACATAGTTATCAAAAGAATTAGTACTGAGAAAAATAGTTAATGGAAACAGCTGGACACCAACTCTTAAGAGTCCAAATTCATAGATGCTCATCACACAAGAAGCTGCACAAACATCACTGAATGTACTCATGGGATTGAAGACTTGGTAAATTTCCTTTTTTTATATAACTATCTTTTTTTAAAAAGGACGGTAGATAAATACGGACAAATAACAAGAACTATTATTTTGAAACAGATTTTTTTTTAAAGTCTTGCCCATTAGGCATTAACGTCTGCTTAATTAAAAAATAATAACCTGTCAAAGTAGCCATATAGTATATTCCTCACTATCTCAGATCTTAATTTTCACAAATCATATAGCTATATGATCTATATTATATTTGAAGGTAAGATATTGTTTATACAGAATATCAGTTCTTATTTTAATAAAGTTATTTGTGGTGAAAATATTTGACAGTTCTTCCTCTGAGGACTCCATTTTGCAGTTTAAGTCATTATTGCATAAATCATTCTTGACAGATGTAAAATATTGCTTGAGGTGGTAAAGCTGTAAAGCTCTTGACATAAAAAGTATAATTATTTTGGGATTGAGAATGGATATATGATAACCAGAAAAGATTGTATCACANGGAGGTAAGGATTCATTTAAGCTTACCCCGCACATATCAGATATTCTAGGGATAAGACGCACGACAGAAGAGTATAGGTTTGAGCAAAGATAAGATTAAGCAATTATTTGCAGTGTTTACAAACCTCACAAATTACTTGCCACTTACCCAGTTTGAGAAATGTAATTTGCTACAATTGACTGCAAATTAAACATATTTGTATTTTCAAAACATATTAAGATGCCAAACTAACATTTTTAAGGCTTTTTAAGCTTTTTTTGAGCATAAGAAGATTAAAAAATGTGTAAACATACTGACAAAATAAAGTGAATCAGTATTGAGTGTTCTTAAATAGAAAGACCAGGACTTTGTTTAGAAGGTCATAATCTTGACTTCAGTCAGCATAGGCATTTTATCACCTGTTTTTGTTCCATAAGTGCTGTGAACATACCAATCAATTAAAAAAACAACTGACAACAAAGACCCTTGCATGTGTGTCAAGTCCCCTTAGATTAGCTCTAACACGAGGGTCAGCAAGTGCAGTCTTGACTGTAGATGCAATGCCTTAACCAGAGCTGACGAGAAAGCTCAATAATGAAATTCTCTGCCTGATACCTTACTGCTGTAGTTCTCAGTTTAAGAAATACTATCTGACTGAAGTTTGATAAAGTGTTAACCTCACAACAAAAAGCTGTCCAAAGAAACTGTCTTAATGCAAGTTTTTTTACAAACATTCTTAAAAATAAAACAACCCTTGGATCAAATCCAGAATAGTACTGAAGGTGTTGAACAACTGGAAAAGGATGACTTTTTCTTATGTCTGTAGCGTTAAATATTTTTACTTTTGGTTTTAATACTTGTCCTAAGAGACAAGATTGTCCCTTGTTCCATTCAGTATTGCTGGTTTTGCAACAGGGAGCACCATCGGCAACAAGCCGATACCTCTATGATCAGAATATCTCATTAACTCATCCCCGTTCAGTTGTGGCTCCTGTGCCTGCTCAGAACTCTGAGCCATTTCTTATTCACATTGCACATGGGATGCCTAATGATTATGATAGAGCAGCTCTCAGATATGTTAAGTAGGTTTATTGATGGGCCAATTTCAACCATATCTTTTGATTCCTTGGCTTTCTAATGCATACTTTTTTCTTCTCAGGTTAAGATGTATTTATTTCCAATAAGAAGGGGACTTTTACATAAGATCATTTTTTCCCATTCATGTATTTCTGCTAATGAGAGACAATAACAGAATAAAAAGGAACAAAAATTAAATTGCCTCAAAATTATTCTCTTTGTCAGTGTTTAGGGTCAGAAAGGTATGATTCGATATATCTAATTTTAAAAAATACTGAAGAATACAACTGCTATTATTATGACTACTATGTCTTTAAGAGAAAAAAAATCTTACTTAGTTTGGAAAAATCCCTTCTGACAGTTTTAAGTTCCTCTGTGGCACAAATAAAAAACCTGCAGGCTAGTGGATCAGGAGGAGTCTTTCATTTCAGTAGTGTCCAGAGGAAAGCCTTCTGCCACTGGACTTCCATAGTACAGTTTTACAGCAGGATTCAGAAAGTCACAGGGTCAACTTACACTAATTGAGGGACCCAAATTTCCCTTGCTTGAGCTACAAAGAATCAGTGATTACTCACAAAGAGTCCCACAGTGGTAAGAAAGGTGTCATGTTCTGGAGTCAAATGTCACTAGAAGGTTTTGATATGATACACATGCTCAAAGGTTTTCTAAGCTGTTTAGAATGATAATATCCTATAGAGAAGTGTTGCTATAGAGAAAGTTTTTTATCTGTTTTGAATATGCTACTTTCACTTTTAGTGAAAGATACTTTGATTTTGGGTTATGAGACAAAGAGAAGCTGTCAGTCTATTTTTTTGGTGTGGTTTCACATGGTTTTATTGTGTCCTCTTTCCATCCTGCATCCGTTCTAATGTTACATTCTGATAAGAGAGTTATTCCATACTCGTCATTTGCTTTATCTGTTGGTTCTTCCTCTTCTCCAAATTGGGTCATATATTAAAGAGAGATGCAAAGAGCAAATCAGACGTCATACTTTGCATAGACATGGAAGAAAAGCAACTGCTTTTCTAAGAGCAGCCTTATGCATGTTTGGTATTATACAAAGTTCAGAACATCACACTTTGAATAGCACCAATGTTGACGTTGGTGCTCTTCTCTCTGGTTTCAGGCAATGGAAAGAGACTAGTGCTGTGCATTAGATTTTATCTTAGTGGTTTCAAGTCTAGTTCTAAATTGTTCCCTACATATTTAACTTAATGTATGCCTCAGTCTATGTGCTAGACAGTCCATATTCTTCCCAGCTAAGTATTGAAAAAGCTTAATCAAGCAGTATAGGATTCAGAGTAGCAAGACCAAGCTGACTATGGAAATTGCTAATTGACTCTGGAAACCACATATCTCAAAAGCAATCAGAACTGTAGCTGTGAACCTAGATCCAGGCAGAGCAGATGCATGACAATGACAGTGGAGCATTGTGGCTCTGTAGTTACAGCTGGTTTCACATACATCTCCGTCACACACATCTACATCTCTGAAAGTTCACATCTCTGAGGTGAGAAGAATTGGTGTTATAATTTTGTATAGCTTGAACTTTCTAGTCTAGTATACTGTTTTTGTTTTAAAGGAAATGGCATACATATTTAAATTATTTCTTAGCAATTAAATTAAAATTCCATTTGGAAAGCAGAATTACAGCCATAACTAGTCAAAAATGCTTTTTGACCTCCAACATTTCCATAGATACCCCATGTTAAGCTCACTCACCAACTTTCTGATACAATACAGCCTTTTGGTTTCTATTTTTCTTAATTCTTTAATTCTGTAATCATAGTGAAACCTCATCAGTAAAGATCCACCACAAAGGATACCAAAATTCAGTCTGAAAAAACATCAAAATAAACAGTATAAAGGGGAGGTCCTGTTTTTGTTTCATTAACCAGCCTCTAGTTATAGATCTCGTATCTAGTTTTGATAATGGCCTCGATTATAGCACTGAAGTGTTATCCACAAAAATAATATATTCCAAGTTCATTGCTAACAAAGAGCCATCATATCATCAAAACCCAAAGGCAGTGTGTTTAAATGTCAGCATTATTAACTATTTCATTGCTGATAGTTGGGTGGAGATGACCAGAAGAAAGCTTAGGCAAGAAATTACAGCTGCCTTCAGTACTCCCCTGCCTGCTGCAATTTCTTGCTTTCCTGTCCTTGTTCCTCCATAGTACCATAATCAATAAAAATCCTTTCTTTTATATTTTGTCATGACCTCATTTAAATCTCTGATTTACCATGTGAGACCGCAGTGGAAACCACAAAGTCTTGCCTAAACAGTCAATTCAATTCAGAGAAACACAACAAGAGTTTACTTCAAATACCAGGAATTTAGGATTTATCACAATACCCAAATACACTGATCCTTGACAGTATCACCTTAGGAAATCTTGGCCTCTTTAGAGCAAATGTATGGGACTATAAAGTAACTGGATGTTTCTGCTCCCAGAAACACTCCTAAAGGCCTGAGAGCAAGATATCAACACCTACATATACAGGATTTGGCTTGTGTGCGCACAGCTGTCACAGCATTAAACTGCAAAGTTTAGTTTTTGCAACACTAAAACTCCTGATCTTTAGTTATTAGAGCACTGCTGGTATAGATATATTATGCTGTTGCTAACTAGTGTTAGCTGGATCTGAGCTGCTACATACAAAGAGAATAAGTTATGAAAGAACATGAAAAACGCAGACAAAACCTTCCTCCGTTTCAATCAACAGGATAAAGAGTCAGAGATGACTTCAGAACAAGGATAGATATATATTGGGCTTTTTGCCTTATACCTAGGCTGCTTGAAAAGCAGTTAATGATCATGTAAATACGTTTCATGACTAACATACATGTTCTAAAGTACTTATTCCCAGCTTTTCTCAGACTTTTGGCGTCTGTGCCCTTTTGAGGTTATTTCTTTTTAGGGCACTGATTTTCATTCAAGTCAATGCAAGTGTATCTCTGAAAATGGCTTGCAGGTTTCCTCCTTTCAAAACTGATTTGTGCCAATCTGCTTTACTCCATCCTCTCTGGAAAAATGTCAGATAATCTCATTAGTATTTTGCATGTTTATAGCTGTTGTACAAGGAAACGTTTCTTTTTATACTTTCAAAAGAGCATGAAAGTCAGTAGTCCATAAATCCTATTGTCGTGGTATTTAAGGTAAAATACTGTTTCAGTTCTGTCTACTTACTTGAAAAATGGCTTTCAATTCACAAATAAGAAAGAAAGAAGAAAAAGAAAGAAAGAAAGAAGGAAAAAAAAAAAGAAAATGTAAAGTCTATGCCACTTGAAATAATAATAAAAGAAAGGAAAATTCCTGTTTTCCATCTTAAGCATCCAGGAATAAATATAGCAGGAAAAGACAACACTTCCCAAAAGGACTATTTCTGGAGTCATGGACAATATACTATGTTATGTGAGAGGATAACAGCCGTGAAGTACAAAACCAGGTATCTATAAATTAATATCTGAGCCTTTTCTGTGGTTTAATGGAGCAGCTCATGAAGTGTTGTGAAAGACAGCCTATGTGTAATGGAAATCCTGCCATTCTGGTCCACAGTTCAGCGCATCCTTAGTGCTTCTGTAAGTTATATTGATTGTTTATGGCAACAAGAATATGAGGTGGCACAGAAGTGGCTTTAGTGTTTTCCCCAAAGAGTTTAAAAGAAAAGTTTTGTAGAGGGATAAAACAGAGTTTGAGAACTGTTTGTGGGTAACCATAAAACTGTATTAAGACATTGTTTCTCTTTACCCAAATACTTGCAAATTTCTTCTCTCCTGTTAGGAGTAGAATTGGGGTCTAAGAAGCTGCTCCAAAATGCTTAAAAAGTTAATTAAAAACTGGTGCTGTAGCTAGAAGCAGAGTCAGTGTCTGAAATGTGTGATGTTTGTAGATCAGGCTCTAGGTGCAGGTGGCATCCCTCTTCTCTGGTTACTGTTTATTTAATAAGCGGCAAAGAGGAAGGAATATGTGATCTCTGACAACTCTTCTTCCTAGCTGGCAGGTATGCAATTCTATTTTATAAAAACAGCTACACAAACCAAGAATATTACAGCTGAGGGAGCATTTCAATAGGCCATGCAGGTCTATTTACATTCATTTCTGGTTGTCTTTTGACCTCATTTATAAAAAAATCCCAGATCAGGCAGAAACAGAATTGCCAGTTGTGTCACTGTCTCTGCAGAACTTGACATATGCAAAACATAATGAATAGCCAGATAAATAGATTCTGAGTGGCTGCTTGTATTTCAAACATGATTTCCCTCACATTTGAATGTACAAGAGCATTTGTCCCTGCCTCTTGGGAACTGAGTGAATTGTTTCCCATTTAAGTAATATTTTGGTCTTAATCCCTTTTCCTTTTTCCTTGGGATCATTTTCCTGTAAATTAAAAAAGCTGTGAATAAAGCACTTTATTTCCACTTTCTGAGGAATTTAAGAAAATACATCAACAGTTTTTTTGAAATGATGAAGAGACAATTCTACATGTTTAACCTTTATTGTCACCTGGGAAGTAGATTATCCAAACTTTTTTTTTGTCCCATAGGGGCCACAGGCAATTCTAAAGTATCATAGTTACAAAGATCACACTGAGGTTCAGTTACTCCAAGGGAAAGGATTGACCTGTACTTTTACATGTAAAGGCAAACTTAGGACTAAATTTTCAGTTCTACATCTTGTGTCATATGTACAGAATAAAAGTGCATATCTCCCTCTTAAAAGGTTTAACAACCACCTTGAGGAGCTGCCAAAATTACCTCCTACCCGATTAGAGAATCATAGAATACAAACTGATATTCTATATTTCACAACAGTTTTACTAATAAAGCATTATTCTTATTAAATGCATTCAATGACAGAAAGTCTGAACTGAACAGCAAATTAAAGTGACTCCTAATGAGCTGACTAATGCAGTGAGTCTCTTCCTGAAAAGCTCATGGTTCCAAACCATCATCCTCTACTGTATTTTCGCACTACCCGCCTCTCTTTTGTAAGACAATTCACCAAGGTTGCATTGTAATGTTTCCCAGTATAGACAAGAGCATTTTGTATAGATAAGTAAACGCCACAAAAAAACCCAACCCCAACATCATCAAATCCAAGAAATGGATAAACAAAGAGAGAATATGGAACTATATTTAACAGGGAATAGTTATGTAAAACAATCGTTAGTAGGAATTGCACTGAAAAGAAATTATTCTTAAATGAGTATCTCAGACCACAGGCCAGGTCCAAGAGACGAGACACCCCAGGATGATGCAGTTGTTTACATGTTTCTGTCCTGTCTGTAATAAAGGATAGTTTCTAGAGAAACTACATCTTCTATTTGAGAGTATACACACTGTAATGATCCCAAGTGCTAGAATGGGGTTAGAGACAGCTGGGGTTATTCTGCACAGCAGAAGGGACCAAACTGTTTCCTTCTCTTGACACAGGGTTGAAGAACACAAAGGTGGAATCAAGTCCTGTTCCTCTTTTTCCCACGTAAGCCTTGCATCAAGTTCAGCCCTTAGGGTTTCCAAGTCTGATACAGAAAATAGAAATGACAAAGAGAAAAATACAGGCGGCATGGTTAAGAAAGTTCAGTGGCTGCTAAGCTCATACTGTTTCCAAACAGAAAAAAACTTATCATTTGCAAGTCTCACACTGGACTTTGTTGTGATAGTTGTAGCACTTATTCAGGAGAACCATGAATCAGTCATACAGAGCCTATGCATAATTCTTAAACCACATTGATATTTTCAAAGAAAGAAAAACTGTATCTTACCTGAGTATTATTTGTCTTCTACTGGTGCTGCATGTATCATATAATGAACAAGGCCTTTTTTCCTCCCCAAACCAAAAAACTCCCTCTCTTCAAACATTCAAATAACTGAAATTTCTTCAGACTCTAGCTTGATTCAGCTTTTTAGGAGTATCTAACAGAGTCTGTCCTCCATGATCTAGAATACTTGTGAGAGTTACATAAACTTACCAACAGGAAAATGGACATTTGTGCAGGATATAGTACATCTGTTCAGATTCAACTAGCTCATCTCTAAACTTGATATATTAAGCAGGGATATTCTCATAATGTAGTTTAGACTGTAACTTTTTCCCCTCTTGGATTTCACCCTTTGTTTGTATCTTGTTTTTTAGAAACTGGCACAATGTGTATAACAAGTAATGCTTTGTTTCACATGGGAATCTTTAAATAGCAATCACTCAGCTGTGTTTGCCTTCGGAAAGTATTCTGTTAGCGTGGCACATATTCTAACTAATATATAACATTTTACCATACCAGTATAGCAAAGAATTCCTTTTATTGGACTGGTCTTTTATAGCCATCATATTTTGCTAGAATCAAGAAAAATTTAGGTCAGGAGGAGACTCAGGAGTTCATCCAGTTCAGCCTCATGCTGAACCAGGAGCAACACAGAATTAAGACTAGGTTGCTAAGGGCTTACTCCAGTTGGGTGCCAGGATGGAGACAACAGAGCCTCTCTGGGCAACCTGTTCCAGTGCTCAGTTACCCTGATATTAAACGTGGTTTATGCTTATACCATGTCAGGACCTTCCCCGATTTTAATCTAAAGCATTGTCTATCACTCTTCTGCCATGCACCTCAGTAAAGAACCTGCCTCCATCTCCTGGTAATTTCCTCATAGCTATTGAAAGGCTGTTATTACATCCCTCAAAGTTGTCTCTTCTCTAGGCTCCTGGCCAAGGTCAGTTTCCTCAAGCTCTCCTCACAGGACATGTGCTCTTAAGTCCATATGCATCTTGGCGGCCTCTGCTGGACTCACTCAAGTTTATCAATGTCTTTCTTGTACTAAGGGTCCAAAGCTGGGCACAGTATTCCAGGTGTGACCTAATGAGAACTGAGGAAAGGGAAAGTATCACCTTCCTTAATCTACTGGCTATGCTGATGATAGAGCCCAATATGCTTTATCCTGGATACAGCTGGACTCAAATCTCTCAAGAGATCTCTGACTCAATCCTCTTCCACTACCTTGAACTATGTCTTCCTTGAACTCTGTCTCAAGATTCAATGTCTCCCAGACTGAGGCAATGAATGTATACAGTAGCTCAGCTTCATCTGCACCTACTGTCACTAAATCACCCAGTCCCATTCAGCAGCAGGTTCACATTATACTTATTTATTCTTTTACTGCTAACATAGCTAGCAGCAGAAACTCTTCTTGATGCTCTTGATATCCCTGTTGTTTCAAGTCTAGCTTAGCTTTTCTTTCCTAAGACCACCCCAGCATGCCTGGGCAGTGTTTTCTGTATTCCTCCTTTATAGCCTGTCCTTGCTCCCACCTCCTTCATATGCCTTTTTGGTTTGGTTTGGTTTTTTTTGCACTGAAGCTCAGTCATGATTTCCCTGCTGAGCCAGCTGGTATTCTAATACATCTACTCAGTTTTCTGAGTATTTGGATGGACTGCTGGTGTGCCTGAGGGAAAGTGTTTGAGCTATACCCTCTGGAAAATTTGAAGAACTAATGAGTTAGTTACCGTGTTTTTTCTTACATTTTCTTAGTTCAGTAGCTCATATGTAGGTATTTTACATCTTTTATTATACTAATTGGTACTCTGTACTACTTTTATAGATTCCTCTTACTTGGATGTTCAGTATTATGTCAAATTTACACATGAAATTTTACATAACTTAGGTACATTTATTCCATGAATTAGAAATTCTTGTTTACATTTTACATTAAAGATGGTTGAAATTGCAACATAGATATTGTTTGCCAGAAGATCTTTTCTGAATGTCATTACTGATGTGTTACATGGTATAAATTCATGCTGCTACCCATTTTATTATGAAGAAATATATGTTCAGTGTTTTCCTGTATTGAAGGCCAATCTGCCTGGCCAGACATCTGCTTGCTTTTCTTTGGGAGACTTTTAATACAAACATATGTTTGAGTTAAGAAGAAAACAGGCATTCTAAGGCTTATTTTCCCATGGATTACAGTCATCCAAACAGCTTAATTCTAAAGATAATTGCATCGGAGTTCTTCTTGGTTTAGAAGTTTTAGAAGCAGCTAATCATTTATCTTATACTGGGAGACAAATGCAACTGCCACTGACAAACAACTGGGGCATCCCTGGCACACATTATTCAGCACTTCATTCCTATCATTAAACGTGCAGAAAACAGATCTAAGGGAGAAATATTTTTTGCATCATGTAGAATTCTTGTAGTGACTTTTAGTAGTAAGGTAACCTCATTGAAACACTGCCTCATCTCAGAAGAAAACGTTTGTTGCTAACATTTCCTCACATAGGTCATGGCAAAAGACAGCACTTTCTTCTCCATTTCTCTTCTGCCATTTTTAATTTCATATTTTCTTCAAGAAATGATAGATACAGTGATTTGTCCTATGCTTGCTCTTCCAGGTTAGTGTCTAGGGGAGACAGAAATCTGCTGTTTCCTTCAAGTTTCCTACTGCCCTTTTCCTTTAGGCCAAGGCAAACTACCCTTCCCCTACCCTGTCAAGCAATGCAATCAATATCAAAGTGTGCTACCTCCCTCCTGACAGGAGCTCAGCACATCTGGCTGCCAGCATTGATGGTGCTCAGCACCCTGCTGGGAGCTGGCCCCTAACACATGGAGCATAATGTGTCAGCAGAAGAGCATCAGGAGTCCTGCAGCTTTTATGGTACTGCAGTGATGTCAGACCCTTGGTTTTAAGCAGTGCCTCTTCCCCATCATTTAGGGATGTGATTCCATGTGAGGATATTAAAAAAGATAACTGAGACATGATCTCACTGGTTTAAGTCACCCCAGTTGGGTGGCCTGACAGCCTATGCAGATCTGTAACCCAGTCTGTGTTTTCTTCCAGTTCTTTATATATAGACAAAGACTCTTAAACAAACACAGTGTGACAATTAGAGCATATTCAATGAATATTATTAATGATGAGTTCCACTGCTGTTTGAAGGTGTTGTTAAGCTTCATTAAATATACTTCCACTGACTAAAACAGCACTGATGGTATTTTTAATTTTGTTATTAAAATAATTTTTCTCCCTGCTGCTTCCATATTTGACACTTAGAAATCTACTTGTTTCATACTGGATTTTATCTTTAATCATCCTAATGTGATGTTTTAAAGTTCATCAATAAATCCTGCTTTCCCAACTGTCTAAAAGAAACTGTATTTTACTCTTTTCCCAGGTCACAAATAAAAGTATCTTGAGGGTGAGCAACAGAAAGTTTTGGCATTACATTACCAATGCTGGTTGCCCCTACAATCAATTAATTTGATGATGCAGAAGCGAACATATCTAGCATATGCATTACAATATAGTATTATGTAAGGATTTATGATTTGGTCTTTTTTTTTATTTAAGTGTGCTTTCTCAGATGCAAAGCCATTCCTACTTCTACAGTAGTCAATGAAAGTCAACACACTGCAATTGCAATGATTTCTGAATGTAACAGATATATTGTAGTACTCGGGGTAGCTACTTTTATGTGCTTCATTTCTGCGTAGGGTTAATTTAGTGTGCATAGCACTATGACATGGGTCTTATTTTTAATTTAAAGGAATGAGAATATTGAAATAATTTCTCATTCTTGGACTGGACCAAATTGTCATTGTCAGATTGCCCATTAATAGCCGATTGCAAATGTTGACTTGTTTTTGTCAAGGAGAATGGTTAAAAATACTTGGTCCTTACAAGGCTTGTTGTAAAGTCAGAATGTGAGCAAGCGCCAAAAGGATGGCTTTTGCAATTATGAGAGCAAAATAACTTAGAGATATTTTAAAACTGAATTTCATACTAACTACAGCCTTACTGTGGTTAAGGCATGTTTATCATTCTTTGAAATCACCTTTTTCTCCCTGGAACCCAAGATAATCAAAGGGAATATAATAGGAAGTTTTAGAGATCAGGGCAGCGAGTTCAACCATGGAACTGCCCAGGTCTATTGGTTGGGAAAAGAAGTGTATTATTTTAAAGTGGTAATGCTAAATATAAGCCTTTTTTTGAGTACAGGATTGACAATTCCATTAAGCTTACATAATCAGCCTTTCTGAAGTGCAGCAAAAAGGGTAAGCAAAATGTCTGGCTAAAGCTGCTGTGCATCACCCCAAATTGCTTTGTCCAAAGCCAAAAATGGTAAATTCAGCTTTCTTTTCAATATTTTAGGCACTATAGAGGCCTTCATCCATACCTGTGTTGGAGGTTGATAGTGTCTTACATTTTATGGAAATAATACACCAGGACTGGGATGCTAAACCCAGATCAGAGATCAAAGTTAATCTTCACTATGCGGATGGTGGGACACTGGAACAAATTGAGAGTGGCATTGAGTGCACCCTCAGCAAGTTTGCGGGTGATACCAAGCTGGGGGGTGCAGTTGATAGGCCAGAGGGACGGGATGCCATCCAGAGGGACCTGGATAGGGTGGAGAGGTGGGCCCAGTTGAACCTTATGAGGTTCAGCAAAGCCAAGTGCAGGGTCCTGCACCTGGGCTGGGGCAACCAGCACTATCAGTATAGGCTGGGAGAGGATATAGTGGAGAGCAGTCCTGTGGAAAGGGACTTGGGGGTGCTGGTGGGTGAAAAACTAGATACAAGCCACCAATGTGCAATTGCAGCCCAGAAGGCCAATCACATCCTGGGCTGCATCAAAAGAACTGTGGCCAGCAGATCAAGAGAGGTGATTCTGCCCCTCTACTCTGCCCTGGTGAGACCTCACCTGGGAGTATTGAGTCCAGTTCTGGAGCCCCCAGCACAAGAAGGATGTGGACATATTGGAGCGTGTCCAGAGGAGGGCCATCAAATGATCAGGGGAAGGGAGCATCTCTCATATGAAGACAGGCTGAGTGAGTTGGGGCTGTTCAGCCTGGAGAAGAGAAGGCTCTGGGGGAACCTTATAGTGACCTTCCAGTACCTGAAGAGAACCTACAGGAAGGCAGGGGAAAGTCTATTCAAAAGGGTTTGTAATGATAGGACCAGGAGTAATGGTTTTAAGCTAGGAAAGGATAGATTTAGACTGGATATTAGAAAAAAGTTCTTTAACATGAGGATGAGAGATCAGTGGAATGAACTGCCCAGAGAGGTGGTGAAGGCCCCATCCCTGGAGTCATTCAAGGTCAGGCTTGATGGTGCTCTGAGCAACCTGACCTAGGTAGAGATGTCCCTGCTTGTGTAAGGAGGTTGGACCAGATGACCTCTAGAGGTCCCTTCCAGCCTAATACATTCTATGATTCTATGATTGCCCAGGGAAGGTGTGGATGCTCCATCACTGAAGGTGTTCAAGGCCAGGTTGGATGGGGCCTTGAGCAACCTGGTCTAGTGGGAGGTGTTCCTCCCCATGGCAGGGGTTTTGAAACTAGATGATCTTTAAGCTCCCTTCCAACCCAAACCATTCTATGATTTGATGATTATATGCTACCTCTTAGCTATTATCTGTAAAGGAAACTTTTCAAAAGAGATTAAAGAATTATAAAGGAAGTTCATTATTACCTGCCATGGACATATCACCTATATATTGTAGAAGAAAAAAGTTACTAAAGAAAAATAAACAGGATAAAAAGAAAACCAAAAGGTCTTTGAGTCTGTCTTCTGTTGTGCTACTGATACTTTGAGCAAACTGACACTATTCTTACACAACAGCAGTCTACAGAGGAAAAATTTAATAGGATTGAATCAAGTTGAAATCTGTTTTAGTTGTGCAGAGTGTATCCGCCTTCAATCAGTGGTGGTCAAATCAATTCTATTTTGAGGAATTTTAGGATCTGAGGGCTACAGTCTGAAGGTCATTGAGTTTATGTGTTTCAGCAAGAGGAAGAAAAGCATGCAAAAATCTGCTGGAAGAGTTCCTACTTGGCTCCATGCATAAAGCTCATTTCACCTTTCATATTGCCACAGCTTTTGGTAGGGAGAGGAAGAGAAATGTGGATTCTCAAGCATACATAGAATGACTTTTTTTCTTCTGTTGAAATTCTCTTTCAACTCAACGTAAATAAAGCAGCTGGTAAGGTCATATGCTGAATGTGAATCAGCTGAGCATACCTGGCAAGTAGCTGTTTACTCAGTTCTGTAGTTTGCTGCTTAGCAGGGGATCATGCCATCTTTCATTGCCAAGGTGCCCACAATGTTAACTCTGTAATTATGAGATATGTTCACCTTTCCTCCAAGCTAGGCATTACAATACACAGCCAGATTTTCAAGAAAAGTTTACTCAATTAGAATACTCAGCTCTTTGTTCTGTGAGGATGTTGATTATGGGGTATGAAAATAATGGTGTGCATTCTATGCCTAAATCAGATATGATCTTTTCTGAAAATCTAGCCTGACCTGCAAATTTAGGGAAGTTTTAAATCTGATTTGCTGAATATTTTGCTGTTGTTTTTATTGTATCATAGAGGATGTACCTTCTGTAACTTTAAAACTCAGTAATAATATACTGCATCCAGTAATATCTACAAATGATAATATAGGAATAAATGTAATATTATTGTTGTATTTTTCACTTCTGCTACTTATGCTTATTTGCACATCTTTTTCCATTTTACCTTTAAAATAAATATAGGTATGACAAAACACAGAAGGGACAAACTACAGATTCACTATTATTCTACAAGTTATTTCTTCAGAGCAACTGGCAATATTCAGCAGTGAATACTCATTGGTTTTGGTACCAACGTTGATTTTTAGCTTTAATGCAGTTTATGGGAAATATAGTAAATAGTTTCAGATATATTTGCTATGGTGGTTGTAATTACTAATAATTATGTAATTATAATTAAATTGGATGCCTAACACTGTTTATCAAACAAGGATATAGTCAATATTACCATATGAAATTGGTTTGGTTCTGTATTAAAGTGCAAAAGTCAAGCAGAAAGCTTGATGTAGCACTTGAATTTGAGCCCTGTTGAGACTTCAAGAGTGAGGATCCTCTGGAGAAGCTGTATTTCACAGACCAATACAAAAGGAAAGAAAGCAAATATAAGCACTGCAAGTAATATATAAGCATAATAAGAAAGCATGTGCTTAAATGACTGTAAGAGACTGCATGAAGTATTTTAGTCCTTGGCAGAACTGTGGGATAGCAACAACAGAAATATTTCCTTTCAGGCTCCACCCTACTAACTTTTCATGTCATTTTTCAACTAAGTTATTTCTGCAAATGCTGAATTTCTCTCTACCCATATTTAAAATAGCTGAATTCAAAAGCAGGAAGATTGGCTTGGAAAGTTTTACTCTACTATGAGAAATTTAGATCTGAGGTCTGTTGAAAATTCAAATACCTAACATCTTCAAAATTAAACTTTCAGGGTTGGTTTGGACTTGTGCCAGTAAACAGCATCTTCATTACAATGATTACTCCAAACATACAGGACTTATAACCTACTTACAAAATAGCACAAAGCAGGCAGAAAGTACACAAAGGGGCCATACAAGCAAATCTTGGATGGCATGTATCCACCAAGTGGGAAGAGAGTGTGAACATGGAACACAGACCTTACAGGAAAATTAACACATTGATTCCATGGGAATTGTTAAAAATGCCGTAACTCAGGTTGGAGCAGGTTTTGTCTTTTATCTAGGCTTACAAAAAGAGTAGGAAGGTGAGGTAACATCCCTTTCTCACATCTACCTTAACTGAAACAAGCACACTCTAGGCAGAGCTTCCTCTTGGAAGTGTTTTAAACTGTTTTTCTTTCTCTTGGACCTTGATAAAAGCATGGTTATTTATAGGACAGCAAAATGTCAGATTAATGATTTTTTTTTCTGTAGCAAAGATATAAGATGTAAAAGCAGTGTGGTGAAAGATGCTGTATGTAGATTACTTGAATGCTAGGTTTTCTTGATGTGCTTTTGTTTCATTGCATTTAATCTGTTTTCTGAAGTAATCAGTTAGAAAAAAAATGTGGTGAAAATAGACGGAGAAAAATTACCCAGGACTTTTTGATGCTACCTAATTGGATATTTCTGAAGGTCTGATTTATGACATGCACAGTGCAGAGATACTGTAATTTGGGACAGTCTCTTATTTACTCAGTTTACTAACTGCACTAGATTACCAGATCTGTACAATTTTTGTTGAATGCTCCAGCACGTCTTTCTGCATGAGAAGATCACAAACACTTCTGCAGGAAGCCAGGCAGCTGTGCAGAAGTGTCTCTGTGGACAAGCATCCTTTCCCAGTCATAAGAAGTAATCACCAAACAAGGTCGCATGATTTCTAGGGCCAAGAATGAAAGGCAGGGTAGTGAATAATGCCTAAAAATTCAGTTCCATTCAGAGGACAGTTCTTGATCTTCTCTCTCCCGCTGCTGCTTCTTCATCACAAGCAGGACACCATTCATCATCTTTGGTACAGGACAGAGACTTCCAGGAGAGGCTAAAGCAAGGTATGCTGGAGAGCCTGCTAACAGCTGGTTTGGGAATCAGCTGTAAATTTCACAGCTGGTTTTTGTGAACCAGCCTGAACTACTTTGAGTGGTGCCCCTGGCTGTGCAGCTGCGTCCACAGCACACAGGTGCCACTGTGACCCAGATCCCCAGCACAGATTCATACATGTAGATGTGAATGTCAAGGACTATATCTGAGTTAATGCTGCTGACAGTAAACTTGACTCCCGAGCACTCACCAATTGGGGACTGATAAAGGAAAGCAGGTAAAAAAAAGCTTTTGACCTTCTGTTTAACCTCTGAGATTTACTGAAATTAAATAATTATAATAGCTAATACAGAAACAGACAAAATTTGCCATTTTGGCCTGTATTTTATGCATAATATAATATCTTCATGTGATTTTTAATGTATCTTTTACGTAATATTAAAAATACTGACAATATAATAAAATAAAAATAGGTTATGATGTACTTTAGGGTCCTGTAGTATCCTTCTGATTACATAAAAATAAAGAAAAAATCTATGGTGCACTCATTTACGGCACATATTTATAAAAATGGACAACCAAATAAGATTTATCCATCATTATTTTATGGTTTAATTCTAAAATTTTATAATTACTTTTATAAAATTTTAGAAAAATTAAATGCTTCCCCAGAAACACCTTTCTGTTTCTGTAATTCCTCAATTTCTAGGCTGTACTTTTAAATTTCTATTTATCTAAGTGAAGGAACTGTTACTGTTTCTAAAGGCATTGTTAGCGCTGCAAACAGGAAACCAATTTCCAACTACTAGTTCCCTCTGCTCTGTTTAACACTCTTCACTTCAGTCTGTCTTCTATTCTTGTCATTTGTTTAGTTGTGTTTAATTTTAATCCTGGCCAGAAACACTAGGATTTGCCTAACTATAGAACCATCCAGGCCAACACAGGGCAAATGTCAGACATCTAACAGTTTCATGGAAAACTGGATTACAATTCCCATTGTTAAAGTATTTTTTATTGTCTAAAGCACTATTTATGCCACTGCCCCTTAACTGTGTGCTCCCAGGCACAGTATAAATTAGTCTATCAACCAGGGAAGCAGAAGCTCAGGACAAATCTCTGACTTTTTGATTGATATTGAAGACATCAATTAGGCCTTGCACATCTTTTACTTATGAGCTGCAGAAACCAAATGTCAAGACCAACAGCTAAGTCACGATCAGCCGTGATTTTTGTTTCAAGGTTATATACAGAAAGCAAAGACTGAGCACAGATTCCTATGGAGAAGCTTTTAATCAGAACTTGAAAGAACAGTCATTCTGGGGAAAAAATAACCAATGTTTGCACATATCCTTCTCATTAGAGTATTTTAGACACAATTTTTCAGTAACAACTAGAAGAGGTAAATTGCAGTTTCAAACATAAATTTCCTCAGAAACCAGCTTACCTCTTATGCCCTAAATTATTTCATTGAATAAAAGTATTTTGTGTTGTACTTGGGCAAACAAGCAGTGGTGGAAGTTGAGCAGACAGCAGATTAAGAAACAAGGTCCCGTATGAAGCATTTAGATAATTCAGGGATCAGGGTGAAATCTAACTAGGTACCTATATACAAGTTAATTGCTTTTCCAGTCTTCCACTGATGTAAAATGAGTAGATGGAAAATTCAAGAATCTTCACCCGTTGTAGCTTTATGCAGAGAGTTGGTGCATGGTAATACAAGCTTGCCTATTTATCAGCACAGCGTTACGTGTTTTACCCATTTAAAAGATGGCAAGGCTTTTACTGCAGTGCCCCAAAATCACCCGAGTTCTTTTAACAGTTGCTTCAGTGCACATTTTTTCTTAAAAACTCTACAGCCCAAAGAGAGTGTTAGAAGTGCAAAACTAGAATGTGACCTGATACGTTCATGCTCATCTCTAAGTAGTTCCCAAAATAGTGACATACCTATCAGATGTGTAAAAGAACAACTACTGTATGCTCACTAACAGCTTGTAAGAGAATTTTAAAATATTGAGTAGGAGGAGAAATGACAACTGACCAGGAAATAGGGTTACTATACGTTCCTTTTAAAAAGCATAATTCTGAACCACTTCCACAAAACCACTACTCAAGGTTAATGAAGCAAACACAAGCCTAAAATTTCATCCTATAGAATGAATATCAAATGCAGTATTATCTCTAATACTGCATTGCAGTATCACTTCTGGGTTTCTGTCCAAGGCTTGGTGTGGGACTCGAACTCATGGCTTCCTGGCCAGCTTAGAAACTTACTATGAACTCAACCATAAAAGCATTCACTGTGCTTTCACTTACGCAGCAAAATACATACTGCTATAGCACGAATAATAGGAATGTTCCACAAATAACCAAAGACCTAAATATACAGAAGGCCAATTTAAAGACTAAGATATACGGCATTAAGTATTTTTATTTCTCCTTAAAATATTGGTGGTATTGCTGCAACAGTATAAGTAGATAATAAATTACAGTGAACCAGATTTTCATTTGTCCTTTTTTTACATCAATATAACACTTAAGCAATTTCTTCCAGCCTATTGCAGAAATAGGACTAGACCCATTAAGCTTAAGAGTTACTAATCATGTTATTGAAATTGTATTACTAATATTTAATTTAATGCTTCTTTTAAAATGTAGGAGCCCTCCTTCAAGACCTAAATATTCGTGTGGATAGCATTACTAATGGGTTACCCTAGGAAATCAACTGTGGCATGTGGTTAATAATGCTCTTTTTGTAGTAAAGGTGACTATTTTGAGTTCTACAGCGATTGTTATGACTGCTAACAGTAACTTAAATCTAGAGGTATAATTTGGCTCTGCATCTCAGCATTCAAATGAAAATAAAGAGAGAAATCCGAGGAATGCAACTTTTGCAAAGGCTACAGATGTCATAGTGGCTTATTTGCCTGTGGTCTCAGAACATCTAGGGCCAGGAACAGCTGATGAAGGAGGAGCACAAACTAATGGCAGCTCAGTGCTGTTTCTCACAAGAGCTAGCATTGGTAACTCTCAACATCAGTCCTTTTCGAAGGCCGCCCTAGGAGCAGAAGTCACAACCAAAAGCTCCATGACACCAACATTAGTAAGTGAGAAACACCCTGCTTCTCCTGGACACCAGTTAAGTGCTAATCACTCAAAACAAATGGAGTAAAGGTCACAAGCTACAAAGGCATTGTGGCAGCAGAAGAAATAGGCTGATAATCAATTGCTAAACAGGTAAAAAGAGAGCTTGGGGAGTTTTTTATCTTGAAACCTTCTCTACTCTTCCGAATCTTTCTCAGGTAGAAGGAGATAGTGTAGCTTGCTTTCATTTGCATTCCTGCCTGCTTTTCAGACTCACGCATACAGGAATGGAAAGCATTTGGGGAGCACTCAGGGAGTCAAGCACTTGCTTTCCTTCGGGCTTTTATGAATGAGTGTGAAGAATGGCGTGAAACACTGTTTGGTAGTTCTTCTATTTGGTGGACTGAAAACTGGAGAGAAAAAAGGCTGCTTCTAGTCAAGCTAAAACAGGAGTGTTGGGCTGGGAGGGAGAGGTTCAATAAAGTGAATGAGAAAAAAAAAAAATCCAAACCAACTGCTTCACAGTATGAAAGTTGAAAACATTTTTTTGTTTTGAAAGTGTACAAAGACTTCTTTTCATCCACAAAATACCTCACCAGTGGTGCAATTCACAATTGCACACAATGAAACTATCTAAACACAACACACTAACCTTTAAAAATTCATATCCACTCTCATTGACTGAGAATTTCTCCAAATCAATTCAAAGCCATAAACAGATCCTGCTTTGGTTTTGATTTTACAGAAAATTTACTAATTTTTTTAAAATATCAAATTTAATTTAAAAGCTTCTTACGGTGTTCTTTAGAAGTATCTTTGTCTTAAGTAATATATAATCACTGTTTGTGTATATATATAATACCAAAACAAACAGTTTAATAGTCTTTCTCCTTTTGAAGGTTTAGGTGCAACAAAAATGAATGCAGTATCCCTCTCCTCCAATGTATTTGACAAAAATTGAAATTAAAAAGCCATTTGTAATGCTCTTATAATTAACAGAAATCCTTAGGACAAGACAGTTGGCCAGACTCTGTATAAGCACCTTGTATTATGCTTGTAGAAAGTGCTGGCCGAAAAGGGGAGGTGGAAAGAGTTTGTACATCTGGATACTAAGCTTCTGGCAGCTCTGGGAGTCAGAGCAGCCCCTGATATAACTTTGATATAAGATTAAAGGAGTGCTGGAGAAATCTGTAGGGATAACACTTTTATACATATGCACAAATTCACATAGTTAAACTTCTGACTTAACTGTCTTGGTTTTCTTGTTAATTCTGACCAATACTTTTTAACTAGGTCTTCAGATATGGTGACTGTAAATGTGAAGTGTTTGAGGTGTTAGGCTAGCAGATAGTCAGGAAGATCAGAGGAATAACAGCAAAATTACTTCCATGTAAAAGTTTGGTTCCTTACTCATTAACTACAACTGTGATTGAAATTATTTGTTTTGAACAAATCTTCACATTTCTTCTTTTAAATTTCCTGTGAAAAACTGTTTCATAACAGACTTTGTTAGGTGAAGAAACACACCCAACTGGAGTCTAATTGCTAGGTCGATGAAAGGATTACTCTCATCCAACACAGATTCAAGTCACTTAGGCAAGAGGCCTTTCACTGTGACAGGATAAACTCAGAATAAAGCTTTTAATGGCTTTCAAGCTTTTAAGCAAGAGCTCAAAAGCACTTTCTAACAGTTCCAATCAAAGCTTGCAAAGTTCTGATTATTTTATTGCAAATGATAGAATAGATTTTAAAATAGTCTTCTGTGATCTAACCCCAAAATGAAAGATATCCAAGGGTAAGCCTATTTCAGTCAGCATTTCTCTGATTTGAGTGAACCTTTGCAGTAACTACACTTCACTAAAGTTGTTCCAGATGGGTACATCAGTTTAACTGGAATTAGAACTTGGGCTAAAAACTGCATACAAGTACATTTTAAATTAACACAGGTTGGTAATTCGTAGTCAGAAAGATGGGACGGGAGAGGGCTTGCCACAACTGAAGCTGACGCATTTCTTCCTTGCTTTTAACTTTGGGATTAGAAAACTAAAGGAGATGCTTTGGTTTGGAGTCATCATATTTACTTTTGCTTCTTAGTGAGATGATGTGTCACTAATCAAAATGTAACTGAACTCTTACAATATCTAAGCTTCTTTCCTTTGCTGATGTTGTCAGTTAATTTATAACATGATTAGTTATTACTTGTATCTTTGTGTAAGTTTATGGTATAGTGGACTGCTGAAATACTTTCCCTGTATTCTGATTTTTAACAGAATTTTAGCTTACTCTACAGTGAAGGATTTAGGGGGCAATGAAAAGAAATTGCTATAGTAATCTTTAAGCATCTNATTTTTTTTTCTTAATTTCTTTTTTGATCAACTTTCCATCACTTTAAGCCAGAACCAAACTAAATAGAATAAGGAAGCTCAGCTATGAAGTAGAGTCTGTCTGAAACAAACCCCCAAGCAGATAGGAGGGCACTATTGCGGGTCTGTTACAGGGAACGCATGGATTACTGCCTAGCAAGCACGAATCACAACAAGAGCCTTTTGGATACACAATATCTATGTATCTTTCACATTTAAAGCCACTGCCAAATTTAGCAGGAAAGAAANAAGAAAAGAAACATGTTTATGGAGCTATTCAAATATTCAAGACAGCTTCAATGCAAGAAAATTGTGGCAAGAAAGTCATATCACACCATCTTTTTTAATGGTATAAGTTCCTAGTTGTATCATCTGTAATAGTTTCCTATGCTGTTACAATAACCATAGCTGTATGTTTTACTTTATTTATGTTGCTCGGTTACAGAAAAATTACTTTCTTTTTTTTTTAACTCCAGCATAATGTTATTGCCTAATGAATAAATTATATAACACATTTAATCCTGATCGATATTGCAGTAAAGCACAAATTATTCCTGCTACTAATTAATGAG
>VYZX01025250.1:2107-23684 GCA_013401335.1 Brachypteracias leptosomus | reverse complement strand
AAGCCACTACCAAATTTAGCAGGAAAGAAATCCATTGGTAAAGCAAAATATAGCAAAGCAATTGAACACAACTGAAGTCCCAGACAGACCTGCTATCAGTTACCCTTATTGAGGCGTGGGATGGGATAAGTTAAAGAGAGCTGATAGGGAACCGTAATGACGTGGTGGAATGGGGTAGAGGCACTCATCCATGAACAGCAGGGCTAATGCAAGATAAAAAGAGCAGTTATTTGCTTAGTCACTTTTTGCTTCTCCTTCCTGACTAGAGTGCCAGATCTTCCCTATCCAGATGTTACTTAGGACATTCAGTTTTTTTCTAGATCTTAGTCAAAATGTCAGATGTCTGGAAAAGAAAAGAAAACAAAACCAACCAAAACCAAAAAAAATGCCCCCAAAGCAAGCAGACTAATTTGAAATAAAACATCATGCCTGGAAAAGGCAGCAAGTTAGAAATCTGATGCTACTGAATTAGTGATTTATGATGGCAGTTATGTTCAAAGGATTCCCTGTCATGTCATTGCCTCTCATCACATAAAGATATTGCCATATAACTTCTCATCAGTATCACCATCATTAGCAACAGCATTAATAAGAAAAGAAATTAATGGTTTTTCTTAAGTCTTTGGCTAAAAATCCTGTTGAAATCTATGCATTTTTTTTCCTCTTGGCATCAGCAGATTCATGATTCAGGACATTTATATTTTCTAAACTATAATTTGCTGTTGGATACATTTTTATTTAGATTCACTGGTCCTATTTTTTTAAAGCATTGCCAGGTACATTTGAAAGACATTTCTGTAATTATAAAATGCACCATTGGCTAAAAACTTCCCATGCACTTCCCGGTATCAAACTTTCTATCAAAACTTGTCCCTCTCAGACTTTTAAAATTAAAATTATATTTTTTATTCTTTACCATGAAGACACTCAAAGTGGACTGAATAAAGGGGGTGAACTCTTCCTGTTAGACGTTAAGGGCAACTTCTGTTACTTCCTGTCAGTCTTCACTAATCCATTTGGAAGGGACTGAAAATATTTGGGTTAGGGAATAAAGAGAATATTCTTCAAAAGAAAATTTTAAAAAGAAAAATTTATTCCTCTTAACTCTCAAGCAGTATTTCCTGAGTTAAACCTGAAAATGTATTTCTTCAGCCAACTTATACATGAGACCTTGCTTTAATTTTATTTTCCTCATTTGGCAACCTAGATACATCAGATCATTTTCATTTTCTTTTTGAGGTCTTGACACTGAAGCATTATTCTTACATGCCTTAACCTTAGCCATATCTCTATCTTTTATATTTTCCCTTTCACATTATGCAACTTCAAGCACAACAGACACCAAGTATTCTCTGACAGCCAGAGGATTACCATTTCTGTGTCACATAAAAAATTATATAAAAAGCAAGCAGATTACTACCTAATTGTATGTTTCATAATATGGCAGTGTTGCCAGTATTTTTATGGCTGGGTATTTAAGGGGCATCTGAATGGTTCTTACAAGCTATTTCTATGTTTATGTCAAGGAACACGTCAATTCTACAGGAAAGTTTTTCTAAACCTTTGCTTCGGTGTGTGGTTGGGCATAGCCAAACATGAGGATTAGCTGAGAAGAAATTACAAATAAAGCACATATGTATTTTCCTGATCTTTTGGGAAACTGGCTCATAAAATCAAAGAATGAAGCAAGAATAGTAGGACTATGATAGACTTTTACATAATTTCGCTCATCAGCCCTCTATGCTATGCTGAAATTACATATACAGTATTGGAGGGAGAAGTCTGACAGCTTTCAGCACATTTGAACTCATGTGGAAGGGGCCTCAGGACAAACTCTTTGTGAAAGCATCCAGAAGCATAAAGAGGAATAACTGTAGCACATCCTCTACAAACTTTGCCTGATACCTCCTGCCATCCAAGAATCTCTACTAATTTTTGTATATTACCCTGGCTTGTCTGACTTCTCTTAACCAGCCGGCAGAAGTATTCTTACTGTCTCAAAATATTTCCCTTGCCCAAGTGTTAATGATATTCCCTGGTTATCCAGCAGTAGCTTTGCATACATATAAAACTTGTCTTTCTAGCAAGTGTGAAGTCAAGATATTTTCTTAAATTTGTGTGCTTTCATTAATTGGTTCCCTCTTTTTTCCTCTCTCTCCCCTCTTGATTACAGACCTTTAATGAATGATTAAAAATGGGCAAAGAGTTTGACATTAAAGAACCAGCATAGCAGCCTGTGGTCTTTGCTAGAGCTACTGAGAGCATTTTTAATAAATAGGCCTGGCAATTTTCTCTTTCAACATCAATGTCAATGATAAAAAGCCCAAGGCAGAGATCTTGGGAAGTAAGTCACAAATTTGTGGCAATCTAAGCACAATGAAACTCAAAAAATGAGAATCTTAACTATTTCCAAAAGCTTTTACTAAGGGAACAGTAAGTTAACCAAATGCATTTTTTCAGCAACAGCTTATGAATTTTGACAATCACATCTGTAGTGCTTTCCCTCTCATCTGTGTATTCTTACATGAGATAGTTTGCTTTTGCCATAATATATAGCTTAACACTGTACCTAACTCCACGTACCTTCCTCATCCTGAATAAGAGCACTCTTGCATCGTAGTCCAACTTCCCCAAAACTTGGCATATGATATAGTAAACCGAGATCCCACAGTGTTAATGAAAGATTTTGGCTCTGCCAGCACTGATGGTTACTACTGACTTACTAGAACTGTGTCCAGCAGGCTGGATGCTTCAAACAATTTACATTATCTTCATTCAATTCAGAAGGCCATTCTGACATACCCAAGCTGAGGAGATGACCTTTTATTTCTATTTAGATGTAATATTAACAGATTTTTTTAATGCAACCTGGCAATGTCACTTTTCTCAAGCAAAATACAGGTTTCCCATGTCCTCTGTTACATTCAAATAACCATATTGCAGTGGGTGAATTGCTTGTAAATAGCACTTTAGGGTGGGCGTGAGAAGATTGGTTCCAGGCTGTCGTGCCATACTGTTTCCTTGCAAACAGCTTTTCAGTATCTATGTGTAGCAAACTTCACCTTTCAGATCCCAACGGCTTCACAGCAAGTGACTTTTCATAAATGAAGTGGTAGAAGAGCTATTCCTAAGGTTCACTGCTTGTCATTGCTTTCCTGTTGATGAGGCACACATTGCACTTTGAAGCTGTGCTGCTTTCCCTACAACTTCTCCTATATGTTTGCTGCTCCCACCTTACTGTTCCTTTTTTTTCTATCACCCATTTTCTTTTAGCATGATCATAGGTATTCCTCCCATTCTCTGAGCATTATCTTCCCTAAATTGCAAAACTTAAATTCTTGACTGTTCATATGTATGGTTAAACTACCTAGCAAAGGTCATTTGAGGGCCATTTAGAAATGTTTTGAATACTTATTCCCAAATTCAGCATTAGTGGATGTTATTTTTGGTCACAGAGATTGCATTATCTTTTCCTCTCCCATCTATTCTTCCCTTAACCTGCAGTATCAGCATCAGCAGTTTCACTGTTTTAGCTCAATTTTCAGTACATTTGATTTTTGAGCCAAGTGGAAAATAGGAGAGTAGGAGGAGTTTTATTTAAAATATGTAAGACATGATCTTTTCAATGAGCCACTAATTTCTTTTACAACTACTGATGTGAAGTATACTTCCATGTGTAAAAATAAATTTAATTCAGAGAATTACTGCAGCACTTATAAATGTTTAATGAAACTCAAGAAAGTTTATGTTTGATAAAGTACCAAATAAGAGGATTCTTTTAGTGATTCTGTCACACTCTGCAATTAGGATCAGGTATAAAAACACCGCAAATTTTCAAGTTAAAAAAGCCGATCTATTTCTGGGATATGTCAGAGGCAGAAAAGAATGTTACAATTTTGTTTTGAAGGATTCTTTTCTCTACAACTTCAGTGCCTTAAAACATAGTGACACAAAAGATAAGATCAACCTTGGTACCTCCCCCAGATTTTTTTCGTGCATTTCCTTATTTACCCTGGGAACAGCTTTTCAGACAAAGGTTGCTCTGCAGGCAAAACCAGAAAAAAAAAAAAAAAGGTGTTTTGACAGATTATCAAAGGGTGATATATTTGGCATTCTTCATTTTGTCTTCACTTTGAAGAAAGGCAGCATGAGCAGGTTGTTTCCCCACATTGCTTAAAACACAGGTGACAGAAATTAAAATAGGTCAAAATACATACACTACTCACATGTATGTACACTAGAAGTTTGTTTTTTCAAGCACACATCTAGTTTCCATCCCCCACTGTCCTTTTCTAAGGATTGCTAGGGCCACAATCTAGTTACAGCCATCTGAGTAAAACAAACGGTGTTCTGCCTATGCTAAGTGTTATTTAAGATACTGTTCACTGTGGGTGGAAAAAACAGCTGTATCTTCTGAGAACTGTACAGCAAATTATGTACATGTGAAATTGGTTGGGTCCCCATCTAGCCATATTAAGTCCCAATTCAATTAGTGATTGTGGCATCCACATGCTTAAAAGTCAAAATTGGGCAGAAAATTGAGAAATTGCCAATGCAAGTTTTCTTTGCTATCTATGGTGATATACTAGCTGATTTTTCCATCCAGGCATTAATTAGCATTAACTTAGCACATAAAGTAAGGAGATAAAGGCAAGAGAAATAACAGTCCCGATGTTCCTTCAGGATAAGAAATTCAACCTTTTAACCAATGAAATATGTATAAAACGGTCTTTGAACATTGTAACCTTTCCCTTGTGACGGACAACGACTGCATCTGATCTGTTGCCACTTCTTCCAGTCATCAAACCATTCAGAAAATTAGTCAGAACTAACCTTGTTTAGCAGTGGAGAAGCCAAGTGGATTTCTAGAAGGTCACAGTACCCACCACTGCCCCCTGTTCATCCTACACTGGAACTGCAAAACCCATCTTTGCAACAGAGGCAGAACCCAACATGCTATTCCAAGCATGTGCGCATGGGCTGCAGCACGCCAGGGAGGTTGTATGCTTTCTATGTCTTCATTATCTATTTTTGGATCTTTGTATGATTACTGCAAAGACCTCACTGTTTTTCCTTGTTAAATATTTGTTTATGCAACCTTCCCCCTGCAGGCAACTGGGTTCATGTGATCCTTACTTTATAAGGAATTTCAGTCCCATATGTTGCTCCTGGCGCTTTTTGCTGCTCTACTGGCACCTCTGCTGCTTGCCCTTTAACTGAAGTGACAATTAAATCATAGAAAAACAAATCTTAAGCTGTAATAGAAATATCCCCAAGCCTGAGGCTAAAATACCCAAGACCCCTTGTAGATTGTATTTAAAAGTTATGGACTGCATCTGGCCACATGACAATAATGATATAAACCTCTAAATTCCATCCGAATTTCCAGGCTGACTTCCCCCAGCTCGAGAAAGCAGGTTTTGCCTGATGTACAGAATCGCTTTGATGTTAACAGAAGTGCAAAACCTTCAAGATTAATTAGAGCTCAAAGTATAAATGCAACAAAGGGAATTCCCTTCCCTTCTGTTCTTTCCCAATGGAGAGAGGGAATTCCCTTCCCCTTCTGTTTTCTCTCTGTGCATGGAGGGAATCCCTTTGCTATTCTTACTCATGATGATGCTTCTTTTCTCTCCCCAAGAGCAATGGGAAGTTCTCTTTTTCCCCTGTTTCCCCTTTTCCCATAAGAGGTTTGAGGACTCCCCTTTCTTCCCATCATCTCTCTCCCAGAATTGAAGAGGGATTCCTTTGCCTTCTATTTTCTGCAAACACTCACCATACCAGTTTTCTGCTTTAATATTTCAGTATAGGAACTACTTTTTCACTGCTTTGATTTTTGTTTGGTTTTTTTTTTTACCCCTCTGAGTACAGCATTTTATCCTACAAAAATATGAAACCAGACACCCTTCAAATTTGGTTACTGGCAGCTGTGATCTATATATAACTGCATCCACTTAGATCCACTTAGTACTTCTCTCTCTACTTTTAAGTGCTAATTAATAATTAATACAGGGAATGGGGTTTAAAAACAAAGCAGAAAACCAGGATCCATACTTCATTAAAGGGGTTTCTCTTCAGTCTAAATCACACCTTCTATGGCTTTTAGGGCAAGAATTTAGCTTTTTGTACTAGAACTGACTGGGACAATCTTCCCCCCTAGGAATTACTGAATACCGTGAATTAGCAAATTATTTCAAATTCACTTTGATGGAGGGTGGTGGCACAAAGAAGCCACCACTAATGTACAGATTAAGTTCCGTTTCAGTTGTATGCCACTGAGGCAAGCTTTGTGTTTCCCTTCACAGGGTAATGAGTTTCACCTGTGTGATTAAAAACAAAGAATAATGGATGATGATGTGAACTTAGTTCATTTACTATAGTACCTGTTGTTGGGTTTTAATAATTTAGATTATTGCAGATCATAGAGGTAACTGTTCTGTGATACCTTAGGTAAAAAATAATGAGGTATTATTAATGTGAAATCTCATTGTAATGTATGTCCTCGGCTAATCTCTCCTTGTTAGGATGTGGCTAGTAGATTCTGAGAATTCTCTGTTCTCCTTGACAAAAAATGAAGTGAGCTGCTAAAGAATTGTTGAACTTCTAATGCATTTTCTCTGGTTTTAAATGAAATGCTCTTTTTTTTTTTTTCCCTAGCTGTTTTTTGATATCAAGGGCACAGTCAGCAAATTTTAAAGGGGCATTTCTAAAAACCAAAGCAAAGTCTATTAATAATCAAAAGTAAAAGGGGTAATTAAGGAAAATAATTTAAAAACCGTAGATAATCAATAGTAATAGACTTTTCTTCTCAAAGCTTTCTTCTCCTGCTTGACCATTCACTGTTTCTGTAGCCATGGAAAAGGCTATGATATTACTAAAAATATCATTAATATTTCACTATGTTTAGAGAAGATCCTTGTTTAAATAAAATTACATGTCTGTTGATTCCATCCACTTTCTGCTCAGATTAGTTGATTAGAGTTTTCTGTCTTACAGATGAAGCACTAGTGTCACAAAACCCCTGCTATGTAGTCCTTATACTTTAAGAACTTTTAACAGAAACAAACAAAAATTTGTGACAATGTCATCTTCAGATATGTTAACATCAGCTACTCATTCATCTTATATCTTTAGAAAGGCACTGTAGGAGGTGTGTCACAAATATGGGAAGAGCAGATTGATAAAACAAGTGTAACCTACTTTTAACATTCTCATTTTAAAAATACATTTTAATTTCATTTTGTGAAGGTAAATAGATACAAATCGTACACTATTGAAACCCAAGATCCTCTATGCAAACAAAAGATTGGTCAATCAGCCAAGTTCAGGGAAGCCAGTAATCTTAAAGTGACAGCAAGCACCATCAAAGAACAGAGAGCAAGCCAGGACCCAGGTACCCCTGAGTGGTAACTTTTCCTCTGGCAGGTTACCAATTTCCATTTAAACAGTTTCGATTCCTCCACTTGACATAAGAATTCAATATGAGATCCTCAATACATTTTAAGTATCTGCCTCAGCCGGCTAGAGTTTAAGGCTCAAATGATTTCATTTGTGAGTAGGCTGAGACAATGCATTACAAAAGTTAGGATTTTGTAGTGAAACCTCAGCTAAATTATCATCTTCCCCTGCGCTGTTACCTTCACATTTGTGGGAGCTGAAGCATTTTTACACCTGGAACAGTATCACTTCAGTAGAGCGGTACACTGTCCTTCTCTGCCATGACTGATTGTAATGCTAGGGAGCATTTAATGTAATTTTCGCTTGGCTTGGTAGCTTTGGTTTTGAAAATTAGAAGAATCACAAAAGTTATTAGTTGGGCTTTTCATTTACTGCTCAGATACCACAGCTTTGGAAGGCTTTTATTTAAAGAAACATTCATAATCTGTATTTCTTTTGGTGTCAAGTCCTCAGACTTTTCCACTGTTGTCTCCAGCTCTTAAAACTGAGCAAAATCAACAATCTTTTTTTTTTTTTTCTGGTGCAGTGAAGAAAAGGTGAAAATATGTGAAGGTCACATGGATGTTATGTCTCTAGGGAAACTCGGGCTAAAGTTGTGCAAATATTGTACATGCAAATATTCCATAAATTTTCAGTCTGGTTATTCAGTAAAATGAGTATCACTGTCAGTCCTCTAAGGGCTGCTGGACTAACCCTAATACTTTGATTTATTTACAAAGATCATTACATGAAAAAGGCAGTCTCAGCTAAGAACTAATTGGTTCTGCAATTGTTTCCTCCTCCTAATCACGTTTATCTATTCAAATTTTCTTAAAAGAGCATTCTGGCAACTGAAATAGGCACACGTTATGACAGGACACTCAACTCTGTGATGACTCTGCCTTCAAGAAAGCTCCGTGAGGCCTGTAGTGATGTAATATTCATCTGAATATTTGTCTTTCATGAACAAATATTAGTATTTTTTTACTTACTATTCTGATGTTCTGAAATGATGTGAATGGTATGGTAAAACAGGTCTGAATTAAAGATGCAGTGTCTTCAGAGGTATTTACAGAATGCAGACATTTCACATTATATTCTGCTGTTATGACCACAGGTGAGCTGCACCTGTAACGATGCCCAAGGAGCAAACACTTCGCAAGCAAAAGTTCTGGTTAACGCTCTTCAGCCTTGAATTCAGATAAGCTCCTAGCCCAGGCTCTCGGGTGCTTCTTAATTCAGGGTACACAAGGACGCAAACCCAGACAGAGCGGTAGCGAGCGCAGGCCGCGGACCACACGGGCTGTGGGGGAGGGCAGCGTTCCCCTCCCGCAGCCAGAGCTGCGCCGCCTGTGCCGGGCCTACAAAGGAGGCAGCTGGCTCTTTATGTACAAACAAAACCGCCGGTTCCCGTAGCAACCGGGCAGCCCTGCGAAGGCTCCCGGCGCGGCCCAGCAAGGCCCGGGGAGCTGGGCTCCCCCGCGTCTCCCCGTCACCCTCCTCCCGCCGCGGGGGCTCCCTGCAGGCCTCATCCCCTTTGGGCAAGGTGCTCCGAGCTGGGTCCTGGGGCAGCCGGCTGAGCTGAGGCCAGCAGTGGGGCCGGGCTTCAGTTCTCTGAGGTGATAAATGCGGCCGGCTCTGCAGGCTCGGAACCGGCCAGGCTGTGTCGGAGATTCTCATCTTGCCTTGGAAACCATTATAAAATACCCATCAATGGAATGTGCTTAAAAATGTATATTTTACATTTACATTAGCGACTTAAATAGTAGTTTACTTGGTGATGAAGAATTAAAATTAAACTAAATACCCTTTGAAACGGGAGGACTGTAGAGAAGAACATGCTGAGAATTTTAATCTTTGTTTTTTTTTTTTTTTTTAATCCAGTGTCTGCAAATCAAGTTTTGTCCACAAGCTTGTTTCTTCCCTCCCTGAGCAGAGATCTGTTATCAATGCAGCACTCCTGGACCCAAATAGCTCATATTTGTGTCAGCTTTTCCTGGCAAGGAGCCAGAAGAAGAGAAATGTTCCATTTATTGTCATTGACATATACATAGGACCAACAAAAATCCTTTCAGGCCCAATTTCCGAAGAGATATTTTTCATGAGAGTTATTATAATCACATTACTCAGATTGTTATTATAATTAGCATTAGGTACTTCATACATTAGAAAAACTGTTAAAAAACAGAAGAATGTGCTTCATTTTGATGAACTTGGAGGATAATGCTTTGAGCAAGGTGATTGAGACAGATTTCTTCTTCTCAATTGGATTCTTACAGCTAAGTGGAAATCCCACATTATGCTCTTAATTCACTGCGAACAGATAATCTTTTCATGTCTCTGACAAGGAATATTTTAATTCATTGTCTCCTTTCAACTGATGGTTACTATCAGTGACATACTTATGTAAAAATACTCAGAATCTGAGTTCACCGTATGTTATAATATTAGTGGTAGCACATGGGAGGAATCGTAGCTTGTACTGAACATTTTTTTTGTGCAACATATAGAGACAGAAACATTGTACTGGCTAAAAAAAAAGATGGTTAACACTTGCTGATTCTTAACATGTCTTATGACAGACCTGTGGATAGGAAGAGTACCAATACCATGTCAAAACTAGGCATATAGGAAAACTGATACTTTGAGCAATGTATGTATTTTCATTATGCTTCATTGAACTGACCTCTGACAGTTGGCTCTGCTTATCAGGAAGCACCAAAACAAAAATGTTTATCAGCTGAGTATTACTGAGTACTTCTCTATATCAACATTGTTCAAGAAGTTCTCATGTACTCAGTTGTGATATCTTGTAGACATTCATTGTGTGATATCTTGACCTAGAAATTAGATACCTAACCTGTAATGAAAAGCAATAGTAGATGGATGCCTTACTTTTTAAGTACCAACCTTTGCTGTTACTTATAAAATTCATCTTCAAACATAGTTCCAACGTGATTAAACAGTACTAAGTTCAACAGCAAGTGCTTTCACAGTTTGATTTTTAACAAGACTTACCCATCCAAACTGCCTTCCACCCTTTGACATTTCTTCTCAACACACAGTAACAAAAAATCTAGATAATCAAGTATCCTTACCATCAGGATCGGTTTCAGCAATTTGAGCTGCTGCAACGAAAATGTTCTCAATTGTGTAACAAACAATATCCAAGCTTGTCTCCCTGTATCACTAGAAAGCATTCAGCTCTACTAATGCCTTATGTTGAAGAGAAGAGTTTGTTCCTAAAATCAAGATATATAACACACAACCAGGCTGTCCTGATAAAATATAAGGCGTCACTGTAAATCCTTTATTTTGTTATGCATCAGTACATTTAATCAAAGGTATGATTGACCTGTTTCCTTTAAAAAAAAATTACAGTGCTTATGGAAAATGACAGAGTTCAAATCCTTTCAATGCATTTGAAGATTTGGATGAAATGGGTCTGTAGGAATAGAGAAACATTTAACTTTTTTTCACATAGGCCATCAAGTAATCACCAGATTGTAAGAAAAATGTGTTAGTACCATCCTGACCAGATGTAAACCAATGAACTAGAAGTGAATGCTCCAGTTTTCCATTGCTATTCTCCTGAGCTACGTGACCACCCTGTTAGTACATAAAACTGTTAGGGATCTGATTAAATTAGTTTCATTCTCATGCTTTCCAGTAGTCCCTTTCCTGAGAAATCTTTGTAGGCTGAAAAACTCTCCTAAAATTTAACACAGAGTAGGATTCCATGGCAAAGTGGAATCAGAACTAGTGTTTGCATTCAGCTTTCAGCTGCTACTCTTAAAATTTTCTTAGATAGATTTGTCATCTCTGATACAGCTAAATACTACCACAGAGTAGTTTCACCTAGAAATAAAGTTATAAAGATTGACTTTGTACCTAGGTATGCCTCATATGTAAATAACATATATACGTATATAGTAAAGAGAAAACAGAGAGACCATGATTTTAATAACCCTGTTAATTAGAGAGTATTACCTTCTCCATCACCATCTTGAATTTAGAACAGATCTGGGCCATGGAAATGTAATTTTAGAGAGCACTAAGGTTATGGAGAGCACTAAGGTTATGCAGCCTCCAGAGCCCCACACCTCAAAAATAGTTACGAGATTCATATGTGCAGCTTCAGCTTTGTGATCTGTGAATACACAGCCACCAGTCACCCCTTCTGAGCATGACATCAGTGATGGCATCTCTAGCTAGATATCAAAGCTTGCTTTTCAGTGAGATGCATTTCTAACTTTAGACTCTATATCAGCAACTTCTCTAAAAATATGACATATTTCGAATGTACACAGAATGAATAGAGAAATATAGAGTGCATAGAGAGAATAGCATAAGTATAAAGGAAAAACCTTAAACTTTGTGTCACTATTTTGGGTGCTGTAAATGGTATCAAATTAAGCAGGCTTGTGGCTCCTAAACTGCACTTCCTCCCAAACGGACCATTATGTCATTTATTCTTATTCATTATTCTAAGGCCTCTTGCCCAGACTTAGACACGTCAGCTTCCTACAGTGAAGCTTACAGTGGATAGATGACCACGGTGTCCCACTCACGCTCTGAAACTTGCCAACCAAACAGGTCACAAATGCTTTGATGGTGTTCTGGCTGGATCACAAGTTTGACCGTGGCCAAGGATTCACTTAAAGTCAAGTATAAAACGGTAATATGTGTTCACCCAAAACACTAAGAGATGAATATTATTCCACACTGGAAAGTAGCAAAGAGTCTCATATTCAGATAGGTTAACTGAACTTCAGAAGAGCTTCCTAACATTTGTTCTATTGTACTATAGCAGATTACAGTACCGAGGAAACATTTATTTTTAAAAATCAAAATATCTAGTACTTTTTACAGTTTACTTTCACATGTTTTACTTCCATGATAAGTATTGTAAAGGATCACCTCAGCTGGAAAGACAGGATGTCCCCCTGATAAACTGATAAAGCAACTTGACTTTGCACTCACTCGTATGGGCTTATGGGAACATTGCTCACAAGTATGCCTCTCATTACATTAGAGGGAATCTCATGCATTTTTAGTTTTAAAGTATATTATTATGAAGACATTAGGAGCCATATTTTGCTCTTACTTACACCCTGCAACTTCTTTTAGAGCTAGGTTCATATTAAAGTCATGGTGAGCTCCATTTCTCTTGTTAAGGTAAATCAAACATTTTTTGTGAGTCTTGTAATGCCACATGCTAATCCCTCTATGGAAGCTCTTCTCTCTGGAGACATTTTAAATGTGTTTATTAGGAAGACCATATTTATATCTCCAGGGAAGCCTGTATATAAAAGGGAAAAACCTTGTAGGGCAGATGTTACAATTGGCTAAAAGATTGAAACTGAGCTTTGTTTTATGCAAACTAGAGCGTGAACATTTATCATGTAACTAGAATTTAAAGGAGCAGGATGAAAGAATAAAAGGATGAAATTTGAACACTTCTTTGTGCCCTAATACTACATTATGAAAGCATTGAGAATGTATCAATTGACTGTTTCCCAATGTATTTTATTCTTGCTCCTCAATGGTAGCTTTTAAAAGCTTCTTCAAAAGCTTCTCCAAAAACTATGTTTAAACTTATTATTCAATGGCACACACCAACATTTCACCTACGTTAAATGTCATGAAACTGTACTTAGTCCAATATAATTAGAATAATCAGTCACATCCATTCAGCTAGCATGGCCTGCAGGACAGTGGTTACTCTGCTGTTGGAACTTAGTGTATACATGGATAAAATGCTAGCACGTCACTAATGTGTTCTCCAGATAACCTCATGTTATATCCTGTGTTTAGTGAAAGATTTCTGGAACCTTCACTCCTGGAAATAGTAATGACCCATTAACCCCAAAGCCCTGGAAAAGAAATTTAATTCCTTGTTATAGTTTAACAAAACAGGACACCCAAATTAACTTTCTGAATTTCATCCTTTTCCAAATATGTTGGACACACCTATTTGTAATGGCTAGGAAACAAACAGCTTTCCCATGTTTGTGGTCTGGAGCATCTAAATGGCCTGTCACAGCATGTTTAGACCCAAGTTCCAAGATCTTCTGTTATCTTGTTGAGACTATTTTGGGGTGGGGGGGAAGAGTGAAGACAAAAGAAGGTGAAAGAAGTGTATGCCACAAAACTGACCCCATGGGCAACATTTTCAAGATTTTGGAGAGTTGCAGCCACTCAGCTTTCAGTTCAGTGAAATGAAAAGTGAAAATAAAACATGAGATCTTTTGAATCTACACATCTAAGATAGTAAGGCCCACACAGGCATCATGAGCTCAGAGTCAGTTTCATGTTTACCCAGTGGTGGAAAATTGTTAAACATTAACACTAATCAGCATAATATATTGATGGCTGTAAACTCTGTACAGCTTCATATTTGGGTCAGAAATGCATCTGCTATTAACTTCACATCCCTGTTCCAGGCCTTTTGAAGGGGCCTTTTCTTCATCAGCAATACAGAGGAAAAGGAGATTGTTTTTATTATTCTGTCATCATTTGTCACACCCTAGCTGTGTAGGCAGTTGATGCTTTATTTCTTTATTAATGTAAAAAAAGAAAAAAAAAACCCTAGTGTTTCTGCTTTTGATTTGCCCACAGGTGAAATACAAAGGGCCAAGCTGACACTCAACATTTAAGTCATAGTTATCTTGCGAGAGTGTTTACAGTGGCAATGACAGCGGTGACTGCCAGCACTCAAAATCACAGCACTGATGATAACTGAGTAAACAGTTTTGGGAACACTAGGTCATCCAAATGTCATTATTTGCCATATCAATATATCTCATTACTTTTCATGTACTACTTCAACTAAACATGAAGACAACTGTAGAATACATAGTTTTAANTGGGGTGGGGGGGAAGAGTGAAGACAAAAGAAGGTGAAAGAAGTGTATGCCACAAAACTGACCCCATGGGCAACATTTTCAAGATTTTGGAGAGTTGCAGCCACTCAGCTTTCAGTTCAGTGAAATGAAAAGTGAAAATAAAACATGAGATCTTTTGAATCTACACATCTAAGATAGTAAGGCCCACACAGGCATCATGAGCTCAGAGTCAGTTTCATGTTTACCCAGTGGTGGAAAATTGTTAAACATTAACACTAATCAGCATAATATATTGATGGCTGTAAACTCTGTACAGCTTCATATTTGGGTCAGAAATGCATCTGCTATTAACTTCACATCCCTGTTCCAGGCCTTTTGAAGGGGCCTTTTCTTCATCAGCAATACAGAGGAAAAGGAGATTGTTTTTATTATTCTGTCATCATTTGTCACACCCTAGCTGTGTAGGCAGTTGATGCTTTATTTCTTTATTAATGTAAAAAAAGAAAAAAAAAACCCTAGTGTTTCTGCTTTTGATTTGCCCACAGGTGAAATACAAAGGGCCAAGCTGACACTCAACATTTAAGTCATAGTTATCTTGCGAGAGTGTTTACAGTGGCAATGACAGCGGTGACTGCCAGCACTCAAAATCACAGCACTGATGATAACTGAGTAAACAGTTTTGGGAACACTAGGTCATCCAAATGTCATTATTTGCCATATCAATATATCTCATTACTTTTCATGTACTACTTCAACTAAACATGAAGACAACTGTAGAATACATAGTTTTAATACATAAACAATGCAAACAGTTCAGATCATGTGCATGCCATTCATTATTTAACAAAGTTTAAATTCCTCTATCAAATTATCTTATTGACTTTTCAGAGTGGAAGTCACTTGTGGTATTGCTATGATATAGCATGAGACAAGAATTTTTTTCCCTCTCTAAGTGTCGATGCTGAGTAAGGAAGTTAAGTTTGCAATCATAGAATCATAATCATTTTGGTTGGAAGACTCCACCACTGCCCTGGACAGCCTTCTCCAATGCTTTTCAACCCTTTAAGTGAAGAATTTTTTCCCAGTATCCAACCTGGAGTAAATTGAGGCCATTTCCTCTTATCCTATCACTTGTTAGTTGGGAGAAGAGACTGACCCCCCAGATAGCTACAACTTTCTTTCAGGTAGTTGTAGATAGCAATAAGGTCTCTCCTGAGCCTCCTTTTATCCAGGCTAAACAACCCCAGCCCCCTCAGCCACTACTCATAAGACTTGTGCTCTAGACCCTTCACCAGCTTCATTGAGCTTCTTTGAATGTTCTCCAGCCCCTCAGCGTCTTTCTTGTAGTGAGTGGCCCAAAACTGAACACAGTATTTGAGGTGCAGCCTCACTGGTGCTGAGTACAGAGGAACAATCACTTTCCTGGCCACACTATTTCTGATACAAGTCAGGATGCTATCTATCGGCCTTCTTGGCCACCTGGGGACACTGCTGGCTCACGTTCAGCTGGCTGTCGACCAACATCCCCAGTTCCTTTTTTTCTGGGCAGCTTTCCAGCCACTCTTCCCCAAGTCTGGAGTGTTGCATGGGGTTGTTGTGACCCAAGCACAGGACCTGGCACTTGGCCTTGTTGAACTTCATACCATTGATGTTGGCCCATCAGTCCAGCCTGTTCAGATCCCTCTCTAGAGCCTCCCTACCTTCAATCAGATCAACACTCCCACCTAACTTGGTGTTGTCTGCAAACTTACTGAGGGTGCCCTCAATCCCCTCATCCAAATAATTGATAAAGATATTAAACAGAACTGGCCCCAGTACTGAACCCTGGGACACAACTTGTGACCACTTGCCAACCTGATTTAACTCCATTCACCATAACTCTCTGGGCCCCATCCAAGCCATGAGTGGCCAGTTTCTCCAGAAGAATGCTGTGGGAAATGGTGTCAAAAGCTTTACTGAAGTCTAGGTAGACCACAGCCATATGCTTTAGCATGATGCTAACTGATGGTTTGGTTTTGTTGGGTGACATATAGCTAAAATTTTTCATGGAACTATTTGTTCAGGAGCAGGGTATGTCACACTGACAAAAACCAAAATGACAGTTTTAAGTTTCACAGGAAGATCTCAGTGAAAGAAAAGAACCTTTATAATATATTCACCATTACGTTATATTTTACAGTGTACTAAATAGAAAGATTAATGGCTGGAGGTAGACATTCTCAGTATTTATATTCCAATAAAAAGGTCAAAATAAAGTCATTTTGGTTTCTAATCGCATAGATGACAGCAAAATGAGTTTTGGTGGCCCATGAGATGATTTTAATGATATGTATTCAAGTCAGCAATACACATGTCAGAACTTCACCACTGTAGACACCTTTTAGTATGATTGTTGACCCATATACCAAGCAATGAAATGGGTATCGTGGATGAATATTGAGGGACAAGGACCAAGTTATATGACATTGACATATAAGTCTGTACTGCAGCTACTTATATTGGAACTCCTCTACAGAGTGTCAAGGTTGCCAAGATCTACCAGTTCAGCAGTTAGCACTCAGAAGCAAATAAGAAAATAATACAAAGAAGATGCAATCAGAAGGAAGTAAATGAAACAGGGCAAGTAAAGCACTATGTTTTCCAAGTTACTTGCTTTTTAATTGTGAAACACATCAAAGGATCTTTCACTTGAGTCTGATTTCTATGATGGTTACCTTTAACCCTATCACTATGAATATCTTGCAGAAAATTTCAGAATACCCAATGAGAATCACAGAAATTAAATTAGAATTAGTACAGTAGTACATTAGAAATAGGTCTTCAAGCAGACAAAACCTTCAGGAAAAAAGGGAAGAAATACCACTGATCATAAACTTATTTGGCATTTGACATATTTTAATGTACTGAGTTGGACAGATGAGGGAGCTGTATTCCATAATTGAAAGCTGGACAGTGCCTTTAACATACAGTTTATATATATAGAAGAAATGTGAAGGACCATTACTCCATAGGAAAAATATTTGGCTGTATTAGAGAGAATTAAATTGTTCTTTCCAGTCTCAGCAACATACGTACATTTCTCACACGACCCTTCAGTTCCAATAGCCTGCACAAGAGTAGAAAAGAGTAGACTTTAGCCAGCTGGCCACTGTTCCTTGACTAGTTCCTCAAAGGACATGATGACATGTCAGACTTGGAACAAAATGCACAGAAAAGCAGGGAAATGACATACTCATACTCTACAGAACACTAATATGATGATAAGGTTCATATGGAACCTTAACCCTTGAATGTATTGTGTCTCTGCTCAAAAATTACCCTGCTCAAAAATCCTCTGAGCATACACAGGGGTAAAATGAAGTAATTAATACAAAATATTTTATATAATACAAAAATTGTCATAATAGAGAGGTCAAACAGCACCTGAGTAACTCTCAGAAAATATACTTTTCTCTTTATACTGACACTTAAACCTCTGTAGGAATGCTATTCTGCCTATGACTATCTGGACCCATGTATGGTCAAAGTGTCCTAAAGATTTCCTTCAAAGATCATATTCCTGGGTCACTGACAGATTTCTGTTTCTTCTTATTCTCAACCCAGAAGTATCACTGAGTTCAAATTAAAATGTTATTGATTACAGCGGATGTCATCTGAACTCCCAGCCAGTTTCTTTCACTTGTCTTTACTCTAGGATTCCGTTCTGTATCTGCAGAGTACAGACAAGCCTGGGAAGTTACAGAACAAACTGCAAACCCCTTTTTAAAGTGGCCTCAGGCTGCATTTCCAAGCTATGTGGCTGACTGACTTTTCTCCAAAACATCTTATTTACCTTTCTTTGAACAAGTTCAATAATCCAATATTTTGATGGCAAACAGATGTTAGTTTTCTGCATTTATGTTCTATTTTCATTATCATCTCTTCTTGCCTTTAAAATGTGAATAAAAACAACAGAATGTGATTCAAAGGAAAAATAGTGATTTCATGAGTTCTCTCTTTCTCCCATATAATTATCCTCATCTTTAAAAGCTTTTGCTAAAACAGCTAAGCTAAATCTTCCAAGCTGCAGTTTCTATCTATTAATTCTTGTCTTCGTGGACATAGAGACCAGTTTATTCCTTTCCTTTGTTCCATCACAGTCCACATACGTAAACAATTGGGTTTCCTGTTAGTTCTCTAGCTAAACTCAGTGTGCTATTTCTTCAGAAGCCGTGCTTCTCTACCCTTAATTATCTTTAAGCTGCCTCATCAAGACTATCCACATCTTTCTTGAAGTATCTGAATTTGAGCACTGCTTCCCACGGCAGACTCACAGCACTGCAAGAGAGATCCTAAAAGCCCTACACAGAGTAGGCAAATCTCTGCATGTTTTATAGTGATGCTCCTGCTTATGATGTGCTGCTCTGTAGCCACTCTTTCCTCAGCTGCACATCCCTACCTAAGTATGGACCTCTGTACTTGTCCCCCCTGAACCACACCCTTTTTTGTCAGACCATTTTATCTAATTTTGCCAGGATAATTTTAAATTCTGATCCTGGTGTTCTGTAGCCCCTACCAGCCTGGTATCATCTGCAAATTGAAGTGGACTTTTCAAACCGTTAATGAATACAGTTAGATAGATTATTCCTAAATTATTAACCATAAGGCATTTTAACTTCTGGTCTGACTAGACAAAAGATCATCATGCATATAACCAAACTGTTCCCCTGTAATTCGTTTGAAAATTAGTGTCATTTTCAATGACCTTGAGGTTGTGAGAATTCTAATGTTCTGTTGCAGTTTAAAAGGATGCATGTGAACAGAATCTACCATAATGAGGCCTTTTTTTCCCTTTTTCGGCCCTTGGATGCCAGTCTAAATTCAGGATCAATTGATAGCTTCACTGAGTTTCTATGGTATTGGACATTAATCAAAGTTTGTGAGATTTGGGAATTTTTCCTTTGAACTTGCACACTTAGATGTGCACTTCTGAGTTTCCAAATGATATACGTACACATGTTTTATAGAATAATCAAACTCACAATGACAGCTGAACATTTTGACAAATTTTAAGCATTTCTGTATGTGCATTTTATTTTCTGTAGATGTTTCTTGGTTATGTGTTTTAGTGTTTATATATTATATATTACACTTATTATATATTATATCTATATATTCATTCATTTTTTGTTATTTAGCCTTGATGTGATTGGTCTCACCAGTCACATGGCATAGCTCATAGCTGCGTGTCTTAATGGCTGCAGCTTTGAAAATGGGCAAGTGATGAATAACCAGTAGTGTGTGCTGATGAATGAAGACCTGCTGAATCATTGCATAAATATTCTGTATTTGAGACAAATATAGGAATTCCTAAGGGCTAGCTATTCTTGAAGTATTGCTACAAACAATTTTTGGTTAATAATAACAATCTTTTGGTTAATAATTGAAAATATTCAAACCCAGAGGTACGATATCATGACTGAGCCATCCAGTTGTTTGAATTTTGAATTCATACTTGCAGATGGTAGCCTTCAACCAGCTTCTCCTAGTTCTAAAACATACCACCTGTGCTATTAACATTAAAAAAGCTTAATATACTAGTAAGTATTGTAGCTGCTTTAGTAAATGTAGTTAATTTTTAAAACTTATTATCACTTAGAAAGATTCATCAATAAAAGTGTTATTCATCTGAAGCATACTGCTTCCAGCCCTGAGGTTCTGATTTAAGTTAAAATACCAATCTAGCTATCAAACCAAAGCCTGTTTTTTTAAGTTTGGACGATTGAAAGGTTAACGTGGGCATTTACTACTTAGCTATCCAAATCATATCTTGTTAGGAACAAGTGGCCAGTATGAAAAAAATATCATAAAGGTAAAGTGTCCCAGAAAGAAGGCCTAAATTCTAAGTATACCTTTCCCATTACTCATAGGAGATAAGGTTAAAATGAATACTCTAGCATTCCAGGCAAGTGTAATAAAGAACTTCACGTCTTTTTTTCTCCTACACCTTAGCTTGCATCTACTCACTTCAGTGAGAGTGACAAAACTCTTGTTAACTTTTACAGGTACAAGAACAGACCCACTTTTTTTCATATGCCAGTTAAACCAACTAGAGAAAAAAAAAAGACAAAGAAACAGAAAAAAAATAAAAATAAAAACCTCAGAGTACTCTTAGGCACATATTAAATAAATATCAGAACAAGTGATTTTTGGCTGGGGATTAAGTTGTAATTTTCATCCCATGATAAGCTTCTTTATTTCATGCCCTGCACAATACAGGTGAGCTAAAAATTTTGTATTTCAATCTTTGCTGGCAGACAGACTATAAGTGATATCTAAGGACAGAGGTGTACCAGGCAAAACTTCAAAGCTATTTTGAAAAATATCTAGGCTTGCCTTCTTTCATACCCAGAAAAAATCAAAACAGAGAGATATAACACAAAAGTGAAATCTTCCTCTTTGCTAAAACTGTACTTCAGTGGCTGTCAGTCATTCAAAAATGAACCAAAAAAAGTCATGGCTTCATGGATTTTCAAAGTTCTCAAGTCCAGACCTTGCTGATACAGGTGTCACTCCATATGTGTTGGTTGTTTGCTTAATCTTGCTTTAGATTTCTCAAGGAATTCCAGCTTGCCTAAAGCTGTTATTTTGTGGTCTAGCAGATGTCAAAGAAAACTTCTAGCTATGGGCATTGTTAGAATGAAATGATGGGAAAAGAACATCCTAGAGCATGAAAGCTGAGAAAAGCAGGTTAGGGTGAAGAAGAAAAGTGGTAAAATATACTGTGTGTCGGAAATAGAAACATGTACCAGGAAGAATGAAGACTAATTAAATATTCCCATAAACAAACATAATAATATAATAATATATAATCAGTATAAACTGTAAAAGTCCCACAAGGGAGAACCTACACATGGGAAACAAGAAAGCTGTTCTGATCTTATGAAATCTTTGCTAAATATGAAATTCAATAGAAAGTTCCAGGCATTCATGAATACCAAAGCATCGTTTTCTGCAACATTGTCTGTCTATTAGGACAGAAACTATAAAGTGAGCTCCAGGCAACACAGTTGGGGGGTGCGGGTATGATACAAGAAAAAAATAAATAAATTCAAAGTTGCTCTGATTTCTCTTTGGTCCAGGTATGTACAGTTGTCATTGTCCTTTCTCTTATACAACTTGAGTCCTTTACAAATGAAGAAGACATGGCCCAATGCAAAGTAGAAATTGTTATTTTCCAGCAAGTAGTAGTTTGGGCTTCCTTATCATGAGGTTGATTATCTAGGAAGTGGAGCGTTTAAAACTTTTTCTAGATA
>VYZX01025249.1:32101-78815 GCA_013401335.1 Brachypteracias leptosomus | reverse complement strand
GTAGCCAATGCCAAAGCATATAGACACATAGCTCAGAGTTCCCAATTCCATTTCAGCTTAAATACAGAATTTTGAAAAAAAGTTCCAAGAATATAAGACTAGAACACTGCTTACACTTTTTTTTTTTAAGCTTAAAATGTAATGGTTTCAGTAAGAAATGTGTGCTGATGCAGCTACAGCCACATTAGAAAAAAAACATCAGCATTTGCTGAGGGACAGATCATGGAGACACACTGCTCCCTCATTCTGCTTAGAGCACTTTGCTTTGTTGGTGAAATCACAACATGGATGGTCTCAATTGCTTTTTAAAGCTTTAATCCACTTAATTAAGCTACAACAATAAATATTTTGTTTGTTTGTTTTAGTTCCAAAGACCAATCCTGGCAGTAAATTAGATGTTTTGGCTCCCAGTTCATTTATTTTATTTTATCTGTATTACCCAAGTTGCCTACTGTTAGTTCTACAACTTTCACTGCACGCAAAAGTTTTGTCTTAACCATGGGGGATGGGGGGAAATTTAGCAGGTTCTGTTGTATATTTTATTAACTGAAAATGAACAAAAATCTTGTAGAAGATTAAACAAGTATTTCATGATCTTAACAGAAGTTGAACTTCTGCCTTATGCCAGAACCTTTTCCTGATGTCAGCTACCCCCAAATCCTCAGTATATCATTTCACAGTTGTTAAAAGGATGTACTAACATGCATTTGTCTGGGAATTAATTTTCCACATAAAGATGAACAGTAGAGATATTTGGTAGATGCACCACTGAATTCCCAAGACATACTGACTTCCCAGCAATGCTATCATCTTCACAAGAAGTCTGGACTCCTTGACCCCATCTCTAAGTTTTGGGGTCAGTTTTTGTTAGGCAATATGCATATGTCAAAGACATCCTCCTTTTTGAAGATATTAGACTGAGAAAAGCACAGGAGGAAAAGGAGAACTATCCCAGATTTTCAGACAAAAAACTGAGATAGCGAAATCAAATCACTTGCAGCTGAAGAAGGAACTGTACCTAGATCTTGTAACTGTCTCAAATTCTCTCTCTTTCTTGGTGTTTTCCACTGATTTCAGCAAGCTTTTTCATTTCCCTCTTCCTAGTATGAAGCCAAAATATGACAATCAAATGTAACTCAGAAATAGTCCTTCCTCGCCAAGGCAGGAGAGCCAAGGTTACTAGAACATACTGGAAACAACAAAGTTTGAAAACCAACCACACACCTACACAGAGCCTAGAGAATTACAATCACTACTATTTTAATGGGTTTAGATGGAGAGCATAAATTATCTTAATGATTTCCAGATTTCTGTGATAGAAATTTTGAATGAGCTAAAATCAGATAAGCAGAGTATCAAAGACTTCAGTTCCAGATGCCTCCACAATGATTACAAGACAGAGATGTCTGGAGAAGAAAGTAAGTATTTTCAACAACCCATTAAATAAAAGGAACATGATAGAAAACGGATGATTGTAACATTAAATACTAAGAGCTGAAAGCAGTCTGAAAAGAAATGTCAGGTCTCTTGCTGCCTTATGATGAAAGGGTGTGTTTTGCAGTAAGTTTGTAGGCTGCTGATGTAGTACTGCATGTAGTCACAGCACTGCTGCACATGAGTTGATCAGGTAACACATTTAAAATTATGCAATAGACACAAAGGTGAAATAGCTGATCTCAGGCTGGGAAAGCTGGCTAAACCAGAGGTTTCAAATGGTATGAGATTTATTACCAGCCATAAATGTATAAAATGCATTCTCAGATCTATGTTCCAGAAACACGTCACAGCAGAAGTAGCAATAATTCCTCACAAGCAGGAGGTGTAAAGGAAAATATGCGAAAATAGAGATGATCGGGTGTTATTAAGCACTTGGGACAGATCCTTGAATGACATAAGCGTCTACAGCTCCAACAGCCCCAGTGGAGCCATGACATTTTGCAACATCTGAGGATCTGCCCTGTGGAGAAAGCGAGCTCAAGCTTGCCAGTTCACACCTCAGCCAAACACCACGTTTATGCTACCTCTGTGCCTTTCTGTCTTTCAGATCCAGGAGATGCTGTCAATCCCAGCCATATAAATCCTTCAAAGAACATACCAATACCACCGCAGGTCTCCAGATGTTTAACAAAAACACAGCACAGCAAAAGCTTCTTCTGCTGCAGGTCAGATGGATTCTCTTTTGACGGTGCAGATGCTGCAAAGGGTTTAACTTCCACAGGCAGCTGGTTGGTAGTTTTTTGAGACAGAGTGTCTGGGAGCTGTGCATCAGTCTGAGCACAGCTCTTCGTCTGAAGAGGGGTGGCTTGTGACCACTGCATCTCAAAACCAGTCAACGCTAGTAGAACAACTTAAATGGTTTTGAGAAATTTGCCTCCAGCTACTTAGCTACTGTAGCACAAAGCACTGGATCACAAAGGAGATGCTGAAATAACACAATAGAAAAAGAGAAGTTTTAAGGAGGCTTTTGAAGGACACAACCAGAAAGGCTTTCTTGTGGGAGACATCTTACAAACAGTTCAACAGAAACATAATGGAGAGATGCAAAGCTCTCCCAGTTCAGCAAATAAATGAAGAAAAATTGTAATGATGTATTTAAAACTGAGAAAAAGATTATGCATCATTAACCTAGTTTAGATGATGGGTTTTTTATGGTGGACCATTTCACAGCTTTCCTGAGGCAAAGAGCCTAGTGATGTTGTTTTAAGTAGTTATACAATTTAACTCTGGTAACAGAAATAGATGGTAAAAAGTTGCTGGGAAAAGTGTCACGCTCCATGATGCAAAAAACCACTAACTGCCCAGGCACAGGAAGCACCTTCCCACAGTGGTAAATGATGGCACAAGAGCCCATTGGATGAAGCTTTACAGGTTCCTCTCGCTGATCCCAGAAACAGGAAACTGAATGGAACGGACCCCGTGTCCCCCAACAACTTTCCTTTCTCCCTCCAGCTTCTCTGCCAAGACAAAGATGATCTAATATATGTCTCCCTCTGTGCAGGCCCTGAGCTGAACCCTACAGACAGAGCATTTGTGCAATCTAGCTGTGTTCTCCTTCAGCTCAGCAGCTGCTTCTTCCTAGGGCTCCAGACTGGAGGAAGCCAAATGGCCTTCACCGCATCTGCACACTCAGCCCAGGCAGACCACCAAACAGAGTACGTCATGAAGAAGTAGTAATTGCTCTTGCCTACTTCCCTGTAGAAAAATAAAGCTGAGCAGGTGTGTGTGCTTGAGCTATTGTGCTACAGAACAACTGCCTCTGCTTTCCAGGCACCCCTTGGAGAAAGGGAACAAGCCCTGGCATAAGTGTGCAACCCAAAGTCATTCTTCTGACAGGGCCCCTAAGGACACTGACTCTGGCTTAGCATTATAGCCTTGCACCTGCAGCCCTTAAACACAGATTTAATCCAAGCCTGCCTCAGTATGCAGAAGATTAATAATATCATTTACAAGGGCCAAAAGAACAATTTTCATAAATCTGAGCCAATTTTTCTCATGCGAGATTTATATTTGAATTAAGAAGAGAACATTATAAATCTATCCCACAATAAAGCTTAAAACTTGGGATTTTACTATGCTGAATCCCTTGTGCTCTGGGCTGTAAGAGCTGATTGAGATAGTGTTTCTTCCTAATGCTACATTAGGCAAGTAACCAATTCATTCAGTTACTGAACTGACAACACTGTTCCTGTGAACTGTAGATAAATTCACTGACTTGGACAAGGATGTACAATATGGTATGTATTGGGGTAGTAAACACGAAAGAATAAATCCATTATGTTGGACTGCAGATCATTTTGGACTCAGATGGAAAACAGCAAAGCAAGAGTTGAAGTCAGGACACCAGAAAAGAAAACTTAAGAGACTGAGATCTCTGTGGAAAGAACTTGGCTTTTGATGAGAACATGGAAAGAATTCAACATAAGATAAGTCCTTCGCTCTAAGCAGATTAGGAAAAAAATCATGACAATCACCGATGGTTACTTTATAATCTAACTTAAAACTGAAGACTTACTTTATGTATTCTGTGTCAGGTTTTAATACATTTTTTTCTCCTTCTGCAGTAATGCCAGGAAGCCACAAAAATAGAACTGTCAGCAGTCCCTCTGTAGCCCTGATACCAAAGAGAACTGGAAACATCTGGATGCGTTTTTCAACAGAACAGCCAAGAACAAGGTATTTGAAGCAAGAGCATCTGCCTGTGCAGTGGAGTTCCCCAATCATGGCTAAACACGTCTAGCTTTGAAAAGATGGCCATTGGAAACCAACTCAATGCAACACTTAAAGAGGTGCCTGAATGAATGGCATCCAGGACTTCTCAGCCTCTGCCATGATCGCAGACCCATGCAGAAAACACATGCATAAAGATACAAAATCCAGGCAGCTAATGAAAAATAGCTCCTCCTGTATATATGAGAAAAGAAAATCCAAACAGTTTTGCTTGGAAAAAATACAGTTTCATTACCATTACAACTATTTTAAGGGAAGCCTGTTGACCCACAAGAATCAAGATGGAAAATATCTTTATATACATGCACACACATATCTACTGCTTTGTTTTAGGTGAAGCAGTTTTTATTAGTTATTTTACATTAATTATTTAATAGTTATTTTACATATAATCATTATCTTGTTTCATGATGCAAACAAAAAACCCCCCACAACTTTGGAGTATGGAGTTTCCACAGGATGAGGATTTCCTGTTCAGCAGTTCTGCTCCACACTGTCATTCTACAACCAGTTACACCATGTGGTGAGAGGAAGGAATTATTTAAGCTGTATAAATGAAGGCTAAAAGACTATAAATGAGGTTAAGAAAGGAAACAGGTGACTGCAGTACATCCCAAATATTAAAACAGATTAAATGACTTGAGAACAGGAAATGGGAACTGATCTTAATTAATTCAAATCCAAAACAGATTGGGAGTATGGCTCTGCAGGTCACATGCACTGAGCTCAGGAAGCTGCCTAAACACACTTTAAAATAAAAGTCCGGGAGGATCCCACCTTTCTAAGGTACAACAATTTATTATTTTTTGCTTTAAATCCACCTAGACCAAGGGGTCACAACCACTTTTAACAGCCCAGCAGTGCCTCTCAAAGAGCTGTATTGGCTGGAGTAGTTGGCAGCAGCCCAGGCAGAGGAGTGGTGAACAGGCATTGCATAAAACAACTATATTTAAATAATTTTGCATAGACATTGGGAGAAACCAGCAAAAATCAGAACTGGCTCAATTTTACGGGAGCATCTAACATCCCAATTATTATTGGCCAAATGCTGCTACAACTATGGGGCACGGCGGTGGGGCTCTGCTCCCTCCTGAAAAGACAAGAGATCCTGAGAACAGAAGTTGGCAGCATGAATTTATCATTCTCTTTTTCCCTTCAGCACAGATTCGCATAACAACCAAGCGAACGATAGCTACAAGATGAATGTATGGGGGTTTTTGTCCTGTGGAGTTTAAATCACTCTTCCAATAGACTTCTGATCCATGATTTCACACATTGGTGAAACTAGATCCGGAAGCACATGGACCGCGGAACTGAACAACAACCAGGGTGACTTGGAGAGATATTCTGTGTTTAATCAAGGTTTTATGGAGGAAAACTTTTAGTTCCTCCTGTCACTGTTGAGCAGACAGAGAACCGGAATGGGACTGACAGTTTCCAATCTAGAGGCCAATAATCCTATTTTACGAAAGTAAACTGGAAAAAAAACAAACCCCAAACACAAAACCCCAACTCAGAACTAAAAGGTTTTGAATTTTCCTCTACTGTGAAATGAAACTGGCCTTGATAATTTTTTTTTGTCACCTGGAAGAACAGTACTAAACAATGTTTTATGAATCTCTCAGAAACAGGAAACAACTTGTTTTTGCACCAGTTCGCCACTAACCACAGAAACACTGCCAGCTCAAGCTACTTTTAAACCTCATTCTGACTAACCCTCCTTTCAGTATGGAAGGTGCTTTCCTCATTAGAAGACATACACACACAGCAGACAAGATGCCCGAATTCCACAAAGAGAACCCGCCCTTAGCCCCCCTCTATCTGCCTGCTCCAGCCCCTGGTCAAGGGCTGGGCTGTCTTCTGGCCACATGAACCATCTCATGCTGTATATGCTGGCCCAGCTTCAACAAGCAGAGTGGACTGGGTCACATCCAGCCCCCTTGGCCTGGAGGCACGAGGGCTCTGTGGGAGCGAGGGGTTGAATTTCTGCAGGTGGAAGGGACCCTCCATCAGCACTGGTGTCAAGGCTGTCCAACAAAAGCCAAGCAGCCTTTTAGCTCTCCATGCTTCAGACAGAGCTGAGGTGCCACACATGTGCATGAACTTACCCCAGGCACGCTCTGTTGATGAGGCCACAGGGGCTTGGGCCCAGCCTGCTGCCCTGTGCCTTGCCCAGTGCCCAGGGAGCTGGGCAGGGAGCCTGGCACCCGCCTGCCCAGGCTGGAGTACACTGTACAAGTCCACATCCAGGTTCCAGGCTCCAAAGCATAGGTGCCAAATCAACTTACGTGCCTAATAGGTTTTGAGGCTGCTGGGTCATGGTCATTCTAGACTGTTTTTTTTGACTTCAAAACTGGTTTAATTGCCAGCAGCATCTCCAGAACTTGCTTTCTAGGCCAGACCCAAAGCTCACTGCAATGACCACAAGAATGCCCTAAACACCAAGGGCCTTCATTTGGGGCCCAATTATCTGTTTTCTTCAGTTTAAATGTGGCTGTTAGGTCACTGAAAAACAAAGCTTCAAAACAAAACCACCAGGGTACAATTTACAGGAAAGATAAGCATCAGAATGCTGACATAATTTCTTTTTTTGGCACTGAATTAATGTAAACTTCAGCTGTGATGACAGGCAAACAAACACTTGTACTAAGCTTAAGAGAAGTGTCCTCACTAATTCTGCATGGTTTGATGTGTTAACATGAGGAAGAAACATGATGCAACACAGATAAGCTCAAACCAAACCCAGGATCTGAACCTCTTCCCACATGAGCTCCTCAGCTTAGGTCTAAGATTCATCCCAGCTGCAATAGGCTATCAATATATATTTTTCTCTGCATAAGCAATCTTTCTGATGGAGCCTGAACAGCATTACTAACCAGAATGACAACATGGCTTAACTCAAACTCAGCCTGTCCTACTTAAAGTCAAAGCCCGCTTTGCCTTTCACTTTGAAGAGATGAGATCTTAGGTTCTCTACTGACAGAGACTGGGTGTTGTCCTACTTAGATTACAGAGAGAATATTTACCAGATTTAAGGTATCTTTGGAAATAGCAATTCAGAGTAAACAAATTCACTCTTTTATAAAATTAAACAAGAGTCTGAAGAGGGGAGCAATAGGTTAGGATATGCATCACACAAAATTCACTAAACGAAGTACACAGCATTTTAATCAAGCAAATAAGTTCAATAAACGTTTCCACCAAAGGCAAAGGGTACTTCTGGTATAAGCCAAAGGTGCTAGGATTCACAGGGAGAGTAGGCCTAAGCTAGCCAAAGCCTGGTTTCCTAGTGGAGGCTGCCCTTCTAAGGCAGGTCCTCTATCTCTGCCCACCACACACAGGGGCTCCTTCCACCCATCCTGATCTTGCCTAAGGGGCTGGCTGCTACCAGAGGGGCCATTAGGCTCTCCCTTGCCTGCAACCATTCCTGTTGGATCTAGTAAACATGCAGCTGCACGATGAGTTGGCCCAGCTCACTGGTTAGATTCAAAATTAAACCACCAAAATAAACAAATACTTTTTTTTTTTTTAAAAGAAGTCTTCCAACTCCCTCTCTGTTTGACTGCACAAGGTGGGGTCAGAACGCACAGTGGGGGAAATGGGTGGCCAGATCAGGAGTGCCCTTTTCACAGCCAACCCACAACCCTGGGGAGTGCATTTAGAGTAACGTACATCTGAAACTAAAATACGTACCAGTACAATGAACAGAGGCTGGGCGAAAAGCAAACCAGCTGATATGAAACACAAGTGACAGAACAAATAAGTCAAATGACTGAGTCTAATGATTAGGACAAAGTAAAAAAGAAAAGAGCCCAGACTATGAGCTTTTTCTCCAACATTGTAAATTAATAGCTACACACACACAACTGACTGCGCAATCCTGCCCACATTCACTCTTTCCATAGCATAAGAAAGAAGACTTAATCACCTGGGATCCATCACCTAAATTAAGTGCAGGGAAGGGCAGTGGAATTGATGGGACTTCTGTAGAGTCCAACACACCCTTTGGGTGCACCGTTTTTAGCAGGTGTGGTTTTTATAAGTATTTGCAAGAATCGGGACACTTTAATAATAAATATATTTTTCTTGAAATTCATATTGCTTAACCACATGTATTCTGTGAATATATTTTTAATATTTAACATAGAGCTGCAAAAAGGACTAGAAATCAAGCTTCCCTGCTCCTGGATTCTTGCCCTAGCCACTGAGTTGTAGGATCATGGCTCACCTAATGAATTTTTCTGTATTGAAAGCAAGGCAAAACAGTTTCATAAGTAAGGAGTCAAAGACCACCAGCCCAGAACAACACACAGGTTTATGGCTCTAGCACCCTCTTGAGAAATGAAAGATGCAAATTCAGAACTCGGCTCTTCACATCTGGGTAACAGCTTTAGACAAAGCCTAGAAAGAATAAGAAGAAAAAAAATAAATAAAAAGCATGGCAATATAACCCCCTGCATGTTTTTTGGGTGGGCCTGATCATCTGTATGTAATCTGAAGACACTTGGGCTCTCCAAGAGCAACTTGTCACAGAACACTTCTGATCTCTGGACAGCTTGAGCACCTAACTAATCAACACTGTCAAAACTAAAGGCCCATCAAGCAGCAGACCTCAATGCATTCAGTGAATATTACTGGGAAAAAATGGAGCCTGCTCAGATCAGAGACCCATGGTTAGGACTGCAAGGATCTCCCTCTGAGGAGCAGGTGCCCACAGGATCATTTAGATACCCAAGCACTTGACAGCTGTGGCCCAGCATACATCCCTTGAGATCTAGTTCTCTTTCTCTACATTACAATGGCACCAACTGCAAGTGTACATTGTAGGAACGGCTACGATATCGAACCTTCCACTCTTATCTAGAGAAATGCATCACATGAGACATTGGGCACATTTCCACATCAAAGGAAAGTTACAAGACCAGCTTCACTTAAGATGATCTCTATTTCAGGCTGCTGTTTAATAACCAGGGTGTCTGAACTACCCAGGAATACAGCTGTATTTTGTGCATTAAAAAAGTACACTGTGGCTTTGGAATAGGACAGTTTGAAACTGCTTACGATCACAACTAGTGCAGGTTATAACTTCAGTAAATAGAATGTCTTTTCTGATGCTAGTTTCATTCAGTACAGAAGGGAAACTTTCTCAGGCTATACTCACAACTTCCTTCTGAGTTGTGGCTAAACTGTATCTCCAGCTTCCTGAAGTGTTCATAGAAAAGGTGATCTCAGTTATTTCTTGCCTATGATAATGCTTAGATGTAAATTCACACAGAGTACTTGGATTTTACAAGGACATTTTCTAACAGCAATACCTTTTTGAAACTGTTTTAAGTACAATTTAATCTCAGACCTAATTTATATGGAGATTTCATTCTGTAGCAGTTCCATATAGTTACTATTTTTCTATCTGCCTCCATTTCTCAAGGTCTGTCACTTGACAGAACATACAGTCCTGAGCCAAATCTTGGAAGCACCCCGTCGAATGACAAAATACAAACCAACCGACCCCAGGCACCAAGAGGCCTTCCCTCCCAAACCCCCGCTGATACCACAGCATGATCACAAGGCACCACAGACGTGCAGCATCCCCTGCAGAACCAACTGCCCAGTAACGCTGCCTTTTGCAGCTCACCTTCTGCAAGCTGAATTAGCCCACCAAGTTCAGCCCACTCAGAAAAAACAGGTAGATCAATACACTGACATCCTCAAAGAATTCTGTCTTTAAAACCACACTATCCCATTTAGTATAGCTATCAGCATGCATCAGGTGAAATACATCAGAAAAGTTCATTAGTTTATGTTTCTCAGGTGCCTTACATACACAGCAAGAAAACAATAATTTACAAATGACGTTGTCAGGGTATACCACGTTTGAGTAAGTACCGATACACGAGGCAGTTACGTTCTATACAACCACCTCATCGATCTATCTGGAAGAGTTGCTGTAGCAAGACAGCCCATCCACCGCCGACCCCCCCGGCTGGTTTTGTGCCCGTTCGCTCCCGGGCACGGCCGCGCCGGCGGCAGATGTGCAGCCGGGCTGTCCTGCGGGGGTGCAGAGACAGCTTCACATTTCCGACGAGCGACTGGGCACGGCGAGCACACCGCCGCCCGGCTCCGGGCTCCGCCGGCGGCCCCCGCCCGCACCCGCCGCGCTCCGTCGGCCCCTTCTCCTCAGAGAGCCGGCGGCCGGCAGCGCCGCNCCTGCCTGGGCCGCGCCCTTGCCCCGTCGCTCCTGCCCGGCCTCTCGTCGCCTCTCCCCCGCCCGGCGGTCGCCGGCCCCCGCCTGCCCTTCCCAGCCAGGCACTGCCAGGCTCGCCCCCGCTCGGCCCTTCAGGTACGCTCCTGCAGCGCTTACTCACCGATTCCTATCGCGCAGGGGCAGTTTCCCCGCGGGCCGGGGCCTCGCCCGCCCCACCAAAGCTCCCCACAGGGGCAGATTGTCTCCAAGGAGCTGCCAGCGCCTTTGCCTTGTCGCTTGCTGGACCGTTATACCGGCAAAATCAGTGCCAAAGCTGCCCATCACTTTGCTGGAAGCAAACCCGAGCCTATATTGTAAGGGAGGAAAAGTTACTTACTTATTTTTTATTATGTTCTTAGTAAATGGCATATCCAGCCAGAATATGGATCCCTGTAAGGTTAGGCTTTATTGTAGACACGTGAGAGAAAACCCCAGCCACAGAGTGCGGAGCCTGTAGGATAATTCACAGATCACACATGGTGGATTGCTTTAGAAATGTCAGCAGGAAATTCTGGTTCAGAAATTTCCTTGCAGGAGCAAAAGTTTTGTGTTACTCAATGTGGTTTTCTCTCTCCCTCTCCCTCTCCTCAATTCCAGTATCTGATCAAGAACTAGAAGCGATAAAATACCCCAGGAGGCAAATATGAGCAAGAGGCAGGGCTGCATTAGTAGGAAAAAAGGGAGTATTTCCTCAAAGAAATGCTGTTTACACTAGGAGCATTAAAATTTCCAGTCAGTGAAGTTTTGCACAACCACCTTACTTGAATTGCAGCCTTTAGTGGGTTCCCCATCGACTGAGACTGTAATTTTTCTATGACAATATTTTTTATTTTAAATCTAATGGCACCACAGACCTGCTGCTAACTAAAGATTTCATGCCTGACCTCATGCCGTGTAACACAGCTACCACGAACTCCAGAGCCACTGTAAGGGGACACCCTTTTCCAAAAGCACAGGCTCATAATATTTAAGCTAACAAAGCACCTCTGTTCATCTCTGCACAGAGCCCGTGGCACAGTACTGGTGTATCACATAGCAGAGCGGCACTGATTCCTGCTAGTGGAGCTCGTGAGATTATGTGTGGTCACTATTTTGAAGAAATACAAGAAACCTGGTATGCTTCCAAAGTTATCTGAGTCCTCCTGAGGTGCACATTAAGCACACATTTCAAGACATCTCATTGAATTAATATACGTAATTGAACAGCTTTACTTTCACTGTTCATAGAAGCGCATTAACTACCAATAAGGTCCCTGTATGCAGCTTGCTGCTGACAGGTTACATCAGCATTTTCATGCTTAAGGGTTTTTCAGGATCTTTAGCAGCTCTCCAGCTGCTGGAGTCAGCAGTGCATCAGCAGACAGCCTTTAGGATCACAGGTTGCCTCTCTTTGTTTCAATAAGCACAAAATTCATCTGTGCATGGTAAGTATTGTGGCAGGCCTCATTTTCTGCAGAGTGGGAGAACATTGCTGTGCTGTGACCTTCTTAGCAGGGATGGGAAACAAGCCTCCCCCCTCCCTTAGAAGATTTTTGTCCCAAACCTAGTCTGAAGATCAGCAGTGAAACCAATTTATCTGTTTTTTGCTCCTTAGACCTGTTTGTCAGCTGCAGATATGATCTTCCATTCCTGTCCAGCCTCCTAGCAGTATAGAGAGTGCCCCATGCTCTGCTCTAGCACTTGCTAATCTTTCTGTAACTAAACCTGGCTGAAGAAACCTGGTGGTGTTCCCATGCCTCAATGATGCCTGCTCTTGACCCCTCTCTCCTCCGTCTCCATCCCAGACTGTCATTGCAACCACTTGTCCTCAGCAGTTCCTGATGCTCCGCAGCTGCTCATGCCTCCACCAAGAGCACCCCTGGTACTAAGACCAAGCTAGTGTTGGGCTGATTTTGCTTGGCTGTGCCAAACTGTGACACTCTCAGCTCCAGAAATGCAGGGCTGAGACACTTGAGCAAACCTGTGCAGAGTCAACAGAGAAGAATTTATTAGCCTGAGCTATGCTTCACCTCCTGTGCCCCCCAACGAGGCCTGTCTCATGTTTTGAGCCTCTGCACAGCACACTTTTTAACTTGTTGCTGAAGCAGTTTATGCCATTGGATTGTGACTTCCCAGTGTTTTTCCTGGTGTAAGAGGACTAGCCAGAAGAGAAGACTAGAAAATAGCTACAAGCAGGAGTGTGTATTTATCATCTTTGGGCCTCAAACCTTTAGGAAGTAGATAATAAAAAATTCCTGTATAAATACTGATACAAATGTTCTTGAGTAATTCTTTCTATCTGCAAAAGCTTTCAAGCAGACTCTTTTTCTTCACTTTTTGCAAATGCTCCTGTGAACAAGGTTTTAAGTAGAAATGCTGGTGGAGGCTGCAGCTTTGCATACATCAGGCCTGAATTCTCCTATATGATCCTGATCCCACCACTTGTGCACCATTACTGAATCATGCTGACTTCCATGTTAAAAATCAAGTGGTTTAGGGCTTGAATCATGTTTACACAGAACACATTGAAATCTTTTGAGCAAAAAGTGGAAAACATCATTGCTTAGTAGTTCTTGACTAGTTTGCAAAAAATTAAATGCCATTAAGCAGTTGATTACAAATAGCTTCCTCAGCTCTGCTGAGAATCCTTCAGAGCAAGTATCTAAAACTACTGCTTGTGAAATATTTTTGTTTCAGAAACTAACATGAAGCAATGTAGTTATGATCATAGTTAAAATCCAGTGTATACTGCAATAGCCAAGTGATAAGCTCAGCTGTCGGGACCTAAAAGCAGAGCGTTACCAGGACAAGTCCAGCACACAGCACACAACTCTCACAGCCAAGCTCCATGCATCACCCCTAACTTAAGGTTGCAGTGCAGATGCTTTTTGAGAGGGAAAAAAAGGATTTTGCAACTTAGATTTCAGTGAAATAGCAGAATCCTTTTCAGCTAATGTCTCTAAGCAGTTAATACACCTTTGTTATAAACAACTTCTGCAGCCAGAGGCTTTTACTACCATTAAAGTTTTTGCAGCAGTAATCTTTATCCCCTGAGGTTTTGCTGGGAGAAACATGAAACTGTTTCCTCATCCTCCCTGTCCTACTCTCAGCTGGAGCCTGGCTTTTTCCATTCCCATCATAACCTCTGGGTTTTCCCTCCTCTGCCACAGATGCTGGGTGGGGTCCACACACTTCATTATAGAAAGCTGTTATAATTCAGTCTGTGACTATTATTTTTAGTTTTCTCCTTTTTTTCAACTGCATGGTTAACATCATGCTTTCCTGACACAACCCGTTGTTATTCTGTCCTTCATCTGAGACTGTAGCCAGTTGCCTTCTCCCACAATGCTGCAGAAGAACAGATTTATTGCACAATGTCCAGCATGTTTTAAAACTGTTCCTGCCTAAAGGAGCAATTACATGGAGATGCATTGTTGTCCAAATTAGACCCTCTCTTTATCTCATTTAGATTTGATGTACTATGAATTTGAAAAAAAGATTTGCTGGCTTGTTACATCTTGCCTTATGCTATAAGGTAGAATTTCTTTGTACACACACACATCATTAATACATTCTGATAATAAATCCAAGGAGGTCCCATCCTTGGTGCACCAGAACACTTTGGTCCTGTCTCTCCACAGCCAGTCCCACATCTGGGCGACCTGCAGCAATTGCTTCTGAGCTACATAGTAGGCTTCAACCTCATAAATGGCTGCCAGCTCCAAACTAGCCCAAGGCAAGGTGAGGTTCCTGGGTGGGTAACCACTGAGGCACAGGCATGCTGTGCTGGGCCTGAACAGGAGTTTTCAGGTCATCAGCTTCAGCCTGGAGTGACAAACAGAACTGACTGTGGGTGCATATTTATGTGGTCCAATTTCCTCCTCAGGAGGCATTTCTTGCTGCTGTTACTGTCCATGAATCCAAGATGACAAATACAGTAAACTCAGGAGGCATTATAAACCTTCACATATGGTTGACAAAAGGATGAAAGAGAGCCAAGACATGCTCCTTCCAGTGTTTTCCAATTGCATCCTTTTCTTGCCTGGCTTCATTAAGAGCCAGCTGCTCTTAATCCCAGCACAGGGAGGACACTATCACACCTGGTGAAAAAAGATAATAAGATTAAATGTCATCACTGTATTGACACCTTCAAATATTTTCTAAAACTCTTATATCTGCAAGATTGTGGGTAGAAAGTGCTACTCCAGCTTTAAAATGAGCATGCTACATGCAAAAATCACTTGGCATATCAAATCTGTTGTTTGGATCCAAACAATTCCAGTAGTTTCCCACTTGATTAGGTGATATAAGCCAATATATTTAGTATTTGCCTGGATCCATACAGTCTGCTGTTTGAAAACTGCATTTTCAGGGTAAAGGATAAAATAGAAAGGAAGAACCTTTTCTGTTGCTGGTTTCAGGAAAGGTTTGAAATCTGAGATGTCTTTTAGGTCCTGTCTACCTTTCAGTGAAGTAGTTGGACTCAGTTCAATAACAGGGTTTCAAATTGTTCCCAAACCTTCATTGTTGGGGGGGGGGAACCAAATAAAACAGGAAAGACCTGTTTCAGGAAAGGCTGCTGTATCACTGAAAAAGGTCCCATGGAGCACCTGACTCTGAAATACGCTTATTTATTATAAATAATTTCCATGGCGTCACATTAACAAACATAAAAGGTCACGAACTCCTGTATTTGAGGCAAATGTGTTTGACATCTGGGATCTGACAGAAGTTCCTCCTGTGGGATAGATTGTTTGCGCAGAGCTTTATTGAAGAATAATATTAAGATTGAATTACGAAATATTAGTGTAACCTAGTGAGAAATTATTGTATTTTAAAAGCCAAAGACATAATAGATCTCACAGAACTATTCTAGTTCATCAGATTCAAAAGCACATCAAGGAATGATATGTGTGACCAGCCAGCAGTGAAAATCTGTGGGGTTTGAGCCCTGCAGTTAGAAATGGGCTGGAAAGAGAGGTTCCAATGCAGACAATCACTTAGATGCACATCTGTATTTTCACTAGACCCCTGCTCTATGAAGGGAGTAAGGAGGGAATTGGCAGGGAGCCTCAATAGCCGGGGAAGCCAAGGGCCAAGCCAGGACACCTCCATGCACCTCCAGCCAGGGAGCAGGGCAGCTGGACAGCCCCAGCTCCGGGCAACAGGCACCTCCGTGGGGCTGGGGACAGGATGGGGCAGGAGGACACCAGGGTTGTGGGGACTGGAGACCTGTACTCCTACAGTTTATTCCTCCCTCCCCCCTCTCTTAGCCAGGCCAGTGAGAACCTGATAAGAGCAACCCTTTCCCAATACTTGGAGGATGGTTCCCGGGCTATTTATGAAGCCCAGTCTCCCCAGGAGGTACTCTCCCAACCCGCTGGGATGGTGCCACCTTCTGTTTACCCAAACACTGTTCCCATCCCACTTTCCTGTGACACTGCCTAGAAATGCCTCTTTCAACATGACAGAGGTGACGAAAGGCAGCTCTCCAGGTCCTCTCAGTCTCCTGAGGGCCTCGGTACCTCCCTGCCCAAGCAAAGGGCAGAGCAGGCAGCCAGCCCAGGGACAGGAGATGTCCAAATGCCTGCCCAGCCCCCTTCCTCCCCTCCCTTTTTTGGGACCTCAGGGCCAGGTGCTGCTGCCCAACCCTGTGTTTTCACACCATGGTCTCCTTGGGATCTGCCCAGGGCCTCAGAGCTGGCCTCTCTCCCAAAGAAAGGCGGAAGCCTGCCTGAGGACAAGCAGATGTTCCTCTCCCCAGGACGCAGGGGCCAGCCAGGTGTCACCCATGCACAGAGCAAGGGCAACACACAAAAGGGTCTTTCTGAAAGTGACTGAGTCAAGAAACAGGCCCAACTTGTGGAGCACAAAAATAATTTATTACTTCCAGTTGTAAAACTTTTTCTTTCCTTTTTCTTCCTCTTCTGTTTTCAGGTGAAAGCAAACTTCATTTACCTTCCTTAAAGGGGGTGAGGACAAAAGGCCATCCCAGAAATCATAAGACTTTAAAGCCTGCTAGCTCTGTGGAATTGAGGGAGCTGGGAAGAACATCTATGGAGGCCAGAGACTGGTCGCCCACAAGAGGCTGGAATGCTGTTCTTCCCTCTAAAATTGCTCAGTTCAAAAGGAGAGCACACACTGACCTTCTAGCTGGAGTTCTGGGCACATCCCTCAGGGAAAAGCAAGGATGCAAAAACAGGTCAGTCTGGCTCGGTACTTAAAGCCATTTAAGAAATAGCATAACTAGAAACAGAGGTTACCACTCCACTCTGCCCTAATTTTAACAATTTATTGCAGCTGCAGGGTGTTTGACTCTGTTCCCAGGCAAACACACCAATATACAGCACTCCTAAGGTACACAAAATAAGACAAAGCCAACCTATTGACCACCCTCCCGTGCTTCACTTTGCAGGCCCACCAGCAGCATTGGCTGCTCCTCACCAGTGCACCCAGAATCACCAGGAGTTAAACGTGCTGTGGTCACAACCCCTGGCAATATCACTAGGGATTTTAGGGCAGGAATAAAGATGCATTCTCACCCCAAGGCAGAGGATTATGCATATTTAACTCATGTTTGGTTATACACATACCTATCCAGAGAGGAAAGAAGGTGCAGCTTTTCAGAGACCACTCCACTGAGCAGACTGAAATGGGTTACCGTCTTGGTGAAACTTGGTCGTACACCCAAGGTGAATGGTGCAGGTGTCACAAACCTGTGTTTTAACAGGAAGTTGAACAGCTGCAAACTACAGGATATTTATTCTCAACAGTATTCTCTTGGCAGACTATTTTGAAGAATCCTGAGTCAGCAGTAATAACTGTAGGTACAAATATTTCTTTGCAGAACACAGTAGCTTTGTCATGTTATTTACCTGTGCTCCCCAGGCCAAAACATTTTATATGTGTATGACTAAGGTTGGCCTTCCATGGTTAGCAAATATCCACTCGCCTCAAGTGTTTTCAGCTGTCACTATTGCTGTAACTCCTAGGTCCATAAGAACTAGATCATATGGTAGCAAGGAATTCCAGGGTGAAGGGTTAATCATTTCACTGCAGCTCAGGGATTAAATTCACATTAAAACCATGTGCATTTGTATCCAAGTGACATAATGAAAAATGTGGTGGGAGATGGAAGGTGCACTCATTCACGCAAGCAAAGATTTATTAAACTAATTCTTCAAGATCTTAGAAAACCTAACCAAACATTTCTCAGCCAATGCTCTGGCTGCTCGCTTGCTTAAACTAATGTGGTGATCCCATGACTGACAAGGATTTTCATTAGCAGGCAAATGGAGGCTATGCTTCAGTACTGGATTTTAGGGCACCTTGGTGATCATGCTGTAACGGTATGGTGACTGAACTGTGCAGGAGCCCAGGAAAGGAGAAATAACACAGACTAGAAAGATTAAAAATGGAAATGTGGAAGTGCCATTATAGGTCAGCAATCAGCTGCCATTCAGGATAGTCCTTACAAACAGTGGCACAGGCTATGAACCCTTGCATTGCTGTGAAAGAGCTGAGTTCATGTGTGCTGTCCTAATGAGTTACTGGTGTGAGAAAATGTTCAGCTGTTTGAGATGGAGAGCTGACATCCAGTTTCCTGGAAAAACCACATAGGGCTTCTTTTTTCCATCACTGATGTGGCTATGTGCAGGCTGACATGGAAGACATTTTAACAGCATTCAGCAGCACCTGTGGACCCAAGTAGTAACCTGTGCCACGAAAAACAGAGAGGGAAGGAGAGAGTAGAAGTTCTGGTACATGGAACATAGCCCATGGAACTTCTCAAGGAAATACAATTCATAGCTCACCCTGAAGGAAGTGCAGCAGGAGGTTAAATCCCTGCAGGATATCAGTTTTGCAGTCCAGCCAAGCCCCATCTCTCCAGCAGTACAGTGTCCTCTACCAGCTGGCTGGACAGCATTGACAGAAGAAAAAGTACAACCTTCTGTCCATGCTTGTGAGTCAGCTCTGGAAATACTGTTGCATATCCACAGAACTCTTGCTGAACAGAGAGTTCTAGAGAGTTGTTTGCTTCTCCTGAATTTTTGCAGCTTAGCATTCCTACACTTGGCCTCTCCTCTTCCACTTTGTATGTGTGCCTGTCCCAGTGTCAGCTTTCTTGAGTGTGTGATTCAGAATTAATGCACTTGCAGCATAGTGGAGGAAACTGACATGTCCTCGTGATACTGCAAATGAGCAGTGGCAGTTCCTTTGAGTTCAAAACAGCTATAAAGATCTTTATCGGCTTTCTGAGTAGCTTGTAAATCATCACAAGCCCCGTGAATTGCGTGTTACCTACCTCACTTCTGCAGTGAGTTGAGTGATGAGAATGTGAGAGAGTGAGCAATGGTGTGGCATAAGTTCATTCATTTCCCACAAAGCAAACCAGAGCCAAGCTTGGCTGCCCTTCCAATTTGCTGAAATAAGAACATTCCACCTGCAAAACACAAACCCAACCAACAAACAGCCAAGCCCCATTAGGCATGGATCATCGGATACGGTGTGGATGGAAAAGCCTTTCCTGTGCTGAAGTCACAAGCTATGTAGCACAGGTGAGAGTGAGAACTAGCTACTAGTTAATGATTTCTGTATGAGGAAACCAGTTCAGTCTAAATTATCTTATATTAACACTACTTGTTAAGGAGACAAGTTTAGTTTACAGAGCTAAGCCAAATTTTGCCCATAGCCTCATGTTCACTGCAAAAACCCCTGCCTTCACTGGTCCACATTGTGCTTGCAAGACCCCGGGCAACTGGGAGTTGAAAGTGGCACCATGTCAGGCTGGGAAGAGAGGTCATCTCCTGGAATCCTCCAGGAACACCTTCAAAGTGGCAGCATGCAGCCTGTACACCCTCCCACACACCCTCCAAACATGTGCTGGGTAAAGCATGGCTGGTGCTTGGGGGGACCAGGCAAGGGAGCCATCCCCACCATTGGAAGCAGTGACCTGCTCTAGCCTTCAGTGGAGTTGCAGGGTTGTGGCGATGTGCTTCCCTCCTTCACTGATCTTTACTTCCTGTACCCCTACTCAAGTGACAAATGGATGCATCTGGTCAAACTGGATTTGGGGGAGGCAGATAACAGCACAATAGGCAAGGGCTGATTTGAGCAATGCACTCACCTACCCACAGTACAGGTCCATGTCCTTCTCGAGCCAAATTTGAAAGAAACTAACATTTGTAGTCAGTATGCAAATACTACGAGTCAATTATCTTGCTCCATAAATAGTGGACAGCCCAGGGCCTGTTGAGTTCTTGTGAATGGCAGTGGGCTGCATAGCAGGATCTCCGCTTGAGTAGGGATGCCTCTCAAGGTTACTCCTCAAGGTTGAGAGGTTTCTTGCTGCAAAAGATTCTGAGTAAGGACTAAAATTTGATCTAGCTGCACCTAGACTCCTCTCTGAGAAGGAGTTTGGAATGCAAGAGAGTCCCTTCTGAATCTCGTGGCTCAGTGGGAGGGTCTCCCTGACAATTTTGTCTGACCTTGTCCTCTATGCAGTAAATAATCAAGTGTAGCTTGCCATCAAATCTTGTTACATCACTGTTGCATTTACTATCAAACTTTGTTTAATCACTGGTTTATATCAATAAATGTATTGCTACTTCTCTCTTACAAGTGAAGTGCGTCACTCCATCCACGACAAGGAGAAAGAAATGCCTCAGATATGTCAAGCTCCAGGTACAGATAAAGTGGTATTACACAGAATGTTAAGTTTAACCTTATTGTACATAAACCCATCAGGAAATGAAGATAAAATACACACGTGTACCTCCAGATATGGGCAAGTTTACAACATAAAAACTGTGAAAGAAAATTAGCCTCCTGAGAATTAATGTATTTTGTTTGAAGTTTTCTCTGCGACTGTATATATGTTACTAGCATTTATTACCAATAGGTGTACCAGTATCATTAATCCTCATTCAGCTTGCTATGCAAAGGGGTTACATGATTCTTGCATGAATGCTTGCCATGGTCCCGTATGATCGCCACTTAACCAGGCAATGATCAAAATAATCTAGAATTAAATTATATTATTTGTTAGCAATATATTTTTATTATTTTAAAATAGTCCCTACTGTCATATCCAATGTAAATTCTTCATGTTGTAAAACAGTACAGGAATTAAAAACTCATTTTCTGCTACAAATGAAGTAATAGTTATAGGTTAAAGGGGTAGGGTGAGGGACGTTTAAACCATCCACTTTAAATTACAGTGTTCCTCTTCTGAAAAGAATGAAGACTACAAAGTATAACATGTTTATTAATCTGGACAGCCTGCAAGTGAGAGTTAGAGAAATGACTGTTTAAGCAGAAGTTCTGTGGAACATCCATCAGGCTGGGCATACCTGCAACTGATATGGGTTGCAGGAGAAACTATTGGTATAAAGTGGTGCTATATGTGCTATAAAGTCATACTTATAGGCTTCCGACATCCAGTGCATCTCTTTAGGTGACAGGTTGGCCAGGACAAAGTGACTTTTTTGAAAACTGATGCTGCATTCAAACACAGGAATGCTGTCCTCCTGTTTTTGTTGAAGTGACTGTTAGGACTTTTCCATCTTTCAAAAGTCTAAGCACAGATAAAACACTTTGTGCAGCAAGAGAGAGACTTTCCTCAGAGATCCTGCACGCTGAGAGCGCTCCTTAGTACTTTTACATTATCTTGGTTTGTCCTTCCCTTGCCTCTGGCCGTGTGTGCCTCTTCCCTGGCCCATCCATCAGCCAGCCACTGCGTCGCTGTCCTGGTAAGCATCAACCGTACTTAATCCTGCCAGTGGGAGACAGGAATACTGGAGATCAAGGAGTGAATTCTTCCTTTTCCAGATGTTGCATGGGATGTCTTCATTCCAGAGCTCCTTATAGGCTATATGGACACTTATTTTTCGAAGGAGATAATATCCTTTTTAATATTTTGGGTTTCTGGTTGGTTATTTTTGTCCATAGTAATGCCATCATAACCAAAGCACTGAAAGTTAACTAATGAGCAAGCTCTTTTTTATTAACTTTCTGGTTCAATTGTAATTTTACCCCTCAATAATTCTCTTTTTTCATCTATGGGAATGACTTTACACTAGTGTGAACTGAATGCTGTCACTTATGGTATCATAACTCACACCAAATCAGACTGGGTAGTTTTAAGCGAGCATGACCCTGGGGAATGGCAGAGGGATATGCTAGAGCTTGCTGCAGGTGGTATGCCCGTGGTAGGCAACAGCTTGGTCCTAACATTTTACATTTTCCATAGATGTATAAACAAAATGAGAAATTTTATATACTTTATAAAGTAACTCTCCACTTGACATCATTAAGAAGTCAACGAAGATAACTCTCCTGCAGCTGAGGACGTGTCTCTGTGAGTTTTGTGACTTCCTCACTGACCTGGGGCGTAGACTTGGACTGACGGGCATTTCTGATCGCAGTCGAAACCCCAGGATCTCTGTAGAGCAGCTGCTGTTGTTTTGGAAGCAGTCGGTTTTTCTGTCTCTCTCACCTACCCGGATGGCATCAGGTGTCAGGGTCCAAAGGAAAATTTTAAAATGATGAACCAGATTCAGGTTTTCTTGGGGATACTGATTTGAACAACAAATCTGTGTAATCTTGGCAGGCCTTCTGCCTCTTTGTTTGCATTTCACAGTCTACAAAAAGAGTCTACTGACCAAAGTATTCCTTAAAAACTGTAATTTCTTATGAATACTGGAGAACTCTGGTGCTGGACTTTAGAATTGTGCTTGTGTTATGTGTAGACAGCCAGGAAGCACCATATGCTTTGAGGATTTTGTCAAAACTAACCTTTGTAGCTATGATTTCACATGTTGAATTGGAACATTTGCAACAAGTTGCTGATGAACAATCTCTAGACTAAGGTCCCAGTCTTGAAAAACACATGCACATGCATTACTCTGAACACTGCAGAATCTCAAGGAAGTCAACATAATCCCTTATAAGTTACAGAGAGGAACAATTTCTATGAATGATGCATGAGCCGTGGCTCTGCAAAGACTTGCATTGTAGGTTGATGTTTTAACAATATGTAGAGTCAAGTGCCTGGGTTGGCCTTTGAAGAACAGGGGTGAGGAATCATCCATGGGAACACATCAATCAATGGCTTGAAATGCCAGAGGAAATTTTGAAGTGTCAAAGGATATCTCAGGAAATCTTAAAGTACCCAAAGATAGTGCCCACAGAGAAAGAGGTACTGCAATCAGACTACTGTTTATTGACTGGAAACAATCTTTCAGCTCTACTGTAGAAATAATACATATCTGTTACATTTATACCACTGACACTGAGATTCAAGACTTAAAATAAAACTGAGCTAAATCCAGACCTGATGTAAGAGGGTTAGCAATCCTGACTTCAGCATAGTGGTGATCACATTGCACTCTCTCTGACTGGGCCAGATACTCTGCAAACTGGGAAAACTTCATCCAAGGTGTGAAGAGCCTATGGAAATACTGCATAAGCATGTCCTTATCAGGCTTCTTAAAAAGCCTTGAGACTATCAAGCCAGCATGATATAGACACAATTTCAGGAGAAAAGTAATTCTTCAGAGCCTAAAAGAGCATCTAATGTCTTCAAAACTGGGGGGTTGGGGTATTTGTTAATTGTCTTCATGAAGCCAGGCTCTGCCAGCAGGCTGGGCAATCCCTTCAGCCATTCAGACCTAATACTTTGCTGTAAGGGTGCCTACATTGCAGAGAGAGGGAGGTACAGAAGCAGCAGACAGGCCAACAGCAGTGCCTGCATCTCCAGTGAAACACATGAAGAGCTTGTTGTGCAGATGGTGGGTGCAGAGGAACTTGACAGGGAAATAATAGATCTGTCTTGGCTATGAGAAAGGCAACTGAGCTCAGTCAGAGCCTTGGAGAGACATGTAGCCTACAAATGACCTCCAAAAAGCAAAGTGGAAAATGTTACATAGTGCCAGAGAAGTGGAGCTCACTCAGCACGTGCTTGCAGTGCATGACCATAATTAGATCACTTGTCCAGGACAAACTCAAAAGGGAGAATGAGTGACTTCTGGAATACAGGAGGGAATTGAAAGAGATTGGATATTTCAGAAAATTTTGGTTGCTGAAGTATTTTCTAAAGATCCCTTTGCTACCCAGCTACATTCCTCAGTCCTTACGTTTGTTGTGTCATTATTCACTTGCTGCTGTAAAAGTGTATCTGCCTTGTACCCACACACGGCCTTGTGTGACTTCACCAATATTAGTTGAGTTACACTGGGGGATCAGTTTGGCCAATGGAGAGCTCTAGAGGGATCTCAGAAGTTGGAACTAAGAACAGGAATAGGTGAGATAGGTGAGATTTCCACCTCTGATGTGCACACTTATAAACATCAGATGCACTCTGCACTGAAACAGGTGAGGAAAGAGGCAGCTGCAGGACCAGAGACATCCCTGCACCAATACCTCTGGACCATGACACTGACCCTTCAGCACAGGTCACCTTTCTGGGCAGGCATCCTGTGGAATCCCTGAAAGTCTAGTTATGACTTTCAGTCTCAGTTTTCATGCGTGCTTTGGGGTTGAGCTATTCAGAATTGGTTCGACTTAAAACAACAAAATGTGACAGGTGTAAACCACTTGTCTACACTCATGTCGGATGAGGAAACACAATTTGCTTGTGCTGTCTTACAACTCTTTGACTTCCAAATGCAGATCCACGCTATCACAACTAGTTTTAGCTCCTGTAAATTCTCCTTGTATACTGATACACACACAGTGCTTTGCACACACACAGGGAAGACCCTAAGGATACTTTTTATCTTTCCATTAAAGTGCAGCAGTCATGCAAATTAACACCAGCTGAGAATTTTGTCCATCCAGGATAGAGATTTATTTTAACAATAGTGCCTGTCAGACCTGAGTAAAGTTAGGGCATACTTTTGCTCCTTTTTTTTTCATGTCTTTGTGCTATGAAATTTTGGGTTCTGATATGGCTACATGCTACAGATGATATTCAGCAGCATAGTCTGTGAATAAGCCAGACTGGACAACTGGAATGACCACAAACTGTACTGATTCTATTGCTCTGCTTGCTCTAGACAGAGAAAAATGAATATGTAAGTTCTGCTGATGCTGATACCATGTTTATGAGACAATGAAAGTTGACTCCTCTAAAAGCTGAGCCAAAAAAGGTAAATATGAGTACAGGTCCCCAGTCTGAAAAGGAGAAAGCTCTGAGTGAATGGCCCTGGACACTACACTTGGTGGTGGTGGGTGACCAGGTACTCAAAGAAGCTTAGTTATTCTTAAGAAAGTTATTGTTGTTAGAGAAGCATAAGTTGCAAAGTGATTCTGTTGGATCCAGAAAACTTTTAGGTGAAATAACTTTTGGTGGTCTGTGTCAAAAAAGTCAATCTCCTAAAAGTATCTCAAAATGAAATAGGCCAGATAATAGGACCCATTTAGCTCTACAGCACTGGATCATTCATCTTTTGCCATTCTTAAGCGTGAATCACTTGGTTCATTTATCAGAATAGATTCTCCTTCCCAGTCATTGTGATCTGTATGGAAGATTCCTGCCATTTCTGCTTTTGTTTCCAATTCTTGCACTGGCAATAGGTGCTGTACAAACATGCAGTGAGAGGCAGTCTTTCTCCTGGGGACCTTTGTTTAAACAGACATGATAACCAACAGGCAGGAAAGGCAAGAGGTGTTCCTCCCCAGCTCAGGAAAGAACAGCTCTGCCACGCTGAGCCAGGAGCATGTCAGAGCAGTGCCAGAGGGAAACCACAGGTACCCAGACCAGGGTCGGTGCCCTCATCTGGTGCTGGCCAGAATAGTGCCTATTAACCATATAGTAAAACTCATGGTGTCAGAAAATCCTCTGCAATAGGTTAGAATAAAGAATCTTTTTTTGAGCAGACCTGGAATTCTGTCTGCTTTAAAGGAGGCCCAGCCTCAAAGGGGAACATGAATGTCTACGGCAGTTGCAAGTTTGCATTTTTAACTTCTGTGCTGTAAAAACATGACATGCATAGTCTCCTTTTTTATTTTGTGAGGATTGCTGTAACATATGAGCTTGTGATGCTCTATTGAAAACAGACCCCTGACTAGGAAATGGAGAGTTTAGATGTTATAAACTGCTAGTAATTTATTATTTTGAGATTGGCATATATTTTGGCAAAGTTAAAGTTGGCTGGAGTGATAGTGAGTGATGAAAGATGTTATGGCGGTTGAGAAGTGGCTGAATTCCTTTGTTTCTAGACTTTTCACTTTTTTTTTAAGGCGCAGAATGTTTATATAGAAAGTGTAATATTGTTTTATGAGTATTTGCTGGACACTGCCAAAACCAAGCATTCAAGCTTCACTTTTAACAAAGTGTTCTGTTATGGAATTCCTCTGGGTTTTGACATTTCTAAATTAGGGTTAAATCAGGTTGGTATGTGGGGGCCATGGGAGAAGAGCCCAGAAGTGAGAAACTGTCTGATGTCTAACAGGGTGCGCTTCCTCTCCAGGAGGTGATGTGATGGCAGGAAGAGAGAAGACTCCTCAGCGGGGCATGAAGAAGCCATAACATACAGGGACAAAAGGAGGAAAAGGGGACTTTAAGCACTGGGAAAACTTTCAGCATGTTAAGAGTTTCACATCTTTAATGCAAGACCCTGTCTGCCCTTTGTCTGCTCTCTGGGCCATTAGAACCTGCTTGTTTACCATGTCTCACTTCTGTCATGTGGAGGACATAAGCACTTCTAGCCCAGTGGTTATAAACTAGCATTCCTCCTTCCTGGTCCTCTCTATTTTCTCCTCCAAAAGTGTGGTATATGGTGAGCCATGGTACACTCAGGAAACACATTCTTGTTTCTGATATTTCTGTGCAAATTTCCACTACATTTATCTCCTCCAAGTCAGCTACTCACAAAACTCATTGGCTTCCTGCCCTCAGCTTGGCCCACTAAACCCTGGAGTCAGGCTCCAGCCTTTTTGTTCTTACAATAAAGGACAACCCATGTGCAGAGCTCTGAGCTATGGGATCCCAGGATGTTGTAGCAGCACGGAAAAAACTTTAAACTCATTAAGAAATGGAAGCTGCTAAAGCACACTCAACTCAGCATTTTGTTGCTGTGAGCCATTGCATCAGGGCTTTTTTCAAGCTGAGTACAAGTAAAAAGAGCAGTCCCTCTACTAAAGCTAGGGAAAAACAACTGCAGACTAACTCACAAAGCTTATTAGAAACAACAGAGTAAATTTTCTGATTGTGTCATGCAGTCTGTGTTAAGATAAATTTCTGAGTCTGTATTCTCCTATTCAATACTCCACTTCAACAAAGACCCCTCATAATGCTTCTACTTTACTCCAGCCTGCTTGCATTGTAATCTTCATAAACTCATTTTCCCATGTAGCATTAAGCACTTCCAGTCCTCAAAAAGATGAAGCAAAGGTTATCTTTCCTGTCCTAGCAATGCTGGAGAGCAAATAAGCCAATAAGGAAAAAGCAGGGGGAAGAAGCAAAAGTCCTTGCTTCAGAGAAATATAAGAACAAAGCATATGAACCTTCATCTCTACTAAAATAAAAGATCAAACTGCCAGTGGCTTCAACAAGGTAAGCATTATACCTCCAAACTATACAATTTACTTTTTTTCAAGCTCCTAAACATATATATAGACTTAACATAGCATTATGAGGCCTTAGCTAGAATACTTTTCACAGTTTTGGGCACTGCACTTCAAGAAAGATGTGAACGACTGGAGAGAATCCAGATGAGAACAACAGGAATGATCAAAGGTCCAGAAAATGTGATGTATGAGGAAAGACCAAAAGAATTGGCTTTGTTTAGACTAGAGAGGAACAGTCTGAGTGGAGACACGACAACAGTCTTCAAACATGCTAAAGACTGCTGCAAAGGGGAAGATAAACTGTTCTCTATTTCTACTGGAAGTAGGCTAAAACAGGAATGGATTTAAATTACAACAGCAGAGATTCAGATTAGACTTTAGGAGAAACTTTCTATTGGTTACAGCAGTTATACCTGAGAAGACATTGCCTTTGGAAATAGTGAGATCCCATCATTTGAGGTCTCAGTACTCGTATAGTGGGGGCAGCTTTGTGACAGGACTGGTCTGTGTCCTTTTCAGCTTATTTCCTCAGTGCTAGGAATGTTGGAGAAAGACTGCACGTGAACAGGACAATTCATTTTTTCTGAAGGAATTTGGACAAATCTGAGCTGAGTGGTCTTTGAGCAGATTAGTTGCAGCCTTAACTACAGAGTTAGTATCATTACTTTATAACCATTACAAACTGTTTGCAACTATCACACTCAGGAAAACAGGGAAAAATAAAGTTCTGATTCTTGTCTGCTCTAAAGTCTCTGGACTGGCACTTCTGGCAGTGGAGGTCTGTATCAAAGAGCCTGAGTGTAAACAAGCATAACATCCTAAATACTGTAAAACATACCGTCCAGTGATAGATTTCTATGAATTCTGTTATATATATAGATTTAATACAGGAAGGAACCCAAACGTGACACTTTGTTAGAAAGTAGAAGATTACATAGTAAAACATGTATTTGGGAATGAATTCACAATGAATTTTAACTATAAAATAGAATCAAAGAAAAAACAAGTGAAACTAAGACAAATGCAAGGTGAATTGAGACAAAGTGCCTGACTGATAGTTCCAGAGATAACTTGGAATGTAAGTTAACATTTCTGAGATCCCTTGTTTCAATAGGTGGCTTTTTGTTTCTATTTCTGTTTGTCTGTTTCCCATTTATAATGAAAAAAAAAAAGCAAGATTGCAAAAGCCAGCTTTTTCCTCAGTTTCTTTGGTGCTTTTTGCTAAGCAGCCTTGGAGCTACAAAGGTTCACAGTCTTTCAAACATAGCCTCATACCCTAGAAGTGTTTACAATGGAAAGGAGGGTCCTTAATATATATAATCACATAAAGAACCATATGGAATCTGCTGACAATTACATCTTCAGATGTCTGCATCCTGGTAGGGACTGTGCATGAAGAGGCCTCTCTCCTCAGACAGGCATAGGTCACTGGATCTGTGGAAATACTGGTTTGGTTTGGAGCTGGTATACGTACTGGCTTCTGAGGAGGGAGTTCTGCAGAGGAGAAACTGTCTCTTTTGTTTTAATGTTTCCAGGGCACAAATTCAAGGTTTAGAAGGAGTACTGTGATACGTATATCCTCAGCCGGATGACAGAGCTTCCTCTGAAGTTGATGACGGTGTTAACAGTGATCATTTCCAAGTCCAACTCAATAGTACGAGGCCCCTTCACTGGGCGGGTCATCACCAGAGTAGCACTGATTGGTCCTGTTTGCTGTGCACAAAACAAGAGAAAGCAGGTGAGATTTTAAAAAACAGCTCTTGGAAACTGTTAGAATCATAGAATCATCAGGGCTGGAAGGGACCTTAAAGATCATCTAGTTCCAACCCCCCTGCCATGGGCAGGAACACCTCCCACTAGATCAGGTTACTCAGTGTTGTCTCACTATGGTCTTCAAGCAGCCAAAATAACTGTTTTCTGTTGCATTGTTTGAAACCACTTCAATTCATGGGAGAGATAGCTTCATTTCAGCATTTGGCTCCACTTCAGTGTTTTGTATGAACTATCACCTTCTACAGTTTGTAAATCCTTTGGGAGCCCTGCACATAAGAGGAGACATTGAACATAGAAATTTGCTATTGATCAAATGGAAAAAGATGAAAAATGGATTTGAGGGATAAACAAGCAGTGACAACTCTTTTCTTTTTTTTTTTTTTTTGTGAGATATTTGTTTGATGTAAAGAACACTGCTGCTTTGAAGCAGCAAACACCAAGAAAGGGTTATGTTAACAGAGCTTGGAGAACAGATGTTCCTATGTGAACAGGATCAAGGTTTGTTGTACAACTGCATGTGTTAATGTCACAAAACCTTACCCTCTGAAGAGAGCTTTAAATACCAAACTGTGGATTATGATCATTTAAAAATCAGAGCTTCTGACATTAAAACAAAATGCCATTTGTTTTCCAGCAGAAACTTACATACACAAAGCGGGATCTGTTTTACCATGAAACTGAGTGTTTGTGTTATCTCTGATCACAGAAGCCTGATGAAGCTGTGAGAAGGAGCTGGGTGGCCTGCTCAGGCTGGGCTGTGGGCCCTGGTGCCTTAGCCCTGGGGAGCACTGGGGAGGCCAGTGCCTGCTCCCCCTGCTCCCCTTCCCTTCCCTAGGCAAGGAATAGGCTCCAGCTGCTGCTCCCAGCCTGCCAGGGGAGCAGCACAGCTGCCAGTGGTGGGAAGGGACAGCTGGGGCAAGTTGAGTGCTTCAGGGGACAAATTAATGGGTCCATGATGAATACAAATAACCAGCAGACTGGAGCAGTGATGCCGGTCACTGATGCCTTAGCACCTGGTGGATTGACCCAGATGAAGGGAAAAGCTTGATGGGATCAGGAATGACTTTGCAACAGGAAAGCTCTTGAGAGAAGCAAGATCATTTCTGGACCACTTGTCCTTTCAGGGTTTTGAAACATTTTTCTTTTTTCACTCAGTGGGAATCTGAGGCTGTCATGAGAAATGTGTATTGGAATCTATCACATGACTGGTTTCTGTGAGGTGTGGGAGCCATCGATAGCCACTGAACATCATTTAATATGAATACCAAAGCCAGGTTTTGCCTAAGGTTAAAATTCAGCCTTCGAAATACCACCATCCCTCATGGCTCTACTTCATTCTGTTCAGACACCTCCCATCACCATGTTGTGGTTTAAGGTTTGGGGAAGGGGAGGGACAGGTGGAGCGGCTATTCCACTCCCCTTCCTGCCACACTCTATAAAAGGACACAGGAAGTTCCCCTCGCCCCCTCCTCGCTGGGATTGCTGCTGGCTCTGGACGGCTCTGTGGCTGCTACAACTCCACGTGGCTCTGGAGAAATCCAGTGGCATCCGAGGATCGGTGTTGTATATATTTGTATACATACCTTCCCTTGTTACTTCTGTATATTTCCCTTCCTCTGATATCCCTTTTGTTACTCCCTGTTAAAAGTTGTGATCTTAATTTTCCAACTTTGTGTGAGGCCTTTCTTCCTCCCCTGGGAGGGAAGAGGGGAGGGGGAAGAGGGGTGAAACTAATTCTGCTCCGCGGGGGTTGCCCTGAGCCCTAAACGGAGACACACCCCTACGCATCAGTAGTGCAGTAAAGATGACTGGGGAACAGAGGTGTCTTCTGAGAAAAATCATATTTAAAAAAAAATAGGTTTGTTTTTTCTAACAGTGTCTACATAAAATGTGTGTTCTCAGTGGAAAAAATACATAACAAATGAAAGCAAAGAACCCAGAAAATAAATTCTTGGCATAAAGGGGTTTCTTCTTTTGCTCACTTTCTTGCTTTTCAGGTTTTTCAATTTCTAGTGAAGAGTTTAATAAAACAAATGAGAAACACTGACTCTTTCAGTGACAATTACTGATTGTCTATCAAACAAAAATAGGTTTGGCACAATAGTTTCTCTTGAGCATGGGAGACCTGAGCTGTTCTTAGACATGGGCACAGCCCTGGACTTTCTTGAACCTAGTGTCTCATAAAAGAAGCAGCTTCCTGAGGCTGCCTTCCTGAGAGAGCCACCAGCCCCTGCAGATCAGCACACTGCTCTGCCTGTCTGCATGGCAAAATGCCTCATACGGAAGGTTGAAATGATATTCATTAAAAACTGAGTTCTGCTCTCAGAAGGATATTCAGCTAATGAGAAGATACTCCACATTTTCTCTCAGTGAGCACCAGACTTACCCGCATGTAGAATTCCCTGCCCTCGTTCCCAGATTTGATTTGGAAGATATAATAGGCTCCAGGGTAGCGAGTTGTTGCTTGCATCTGAAAAATGTCAGAAGGCACTGACCGCCCGGACACCATATCCATCACTCTGTACAGGATGGTGAATGGCTGGTCTCTGCAACCGGCGTTTTCAGCTGGACACATGCAGCGGCTAATTGTCAGAGAGGATTGTCAACAGGGGTTACAAACTGCTGTAATAATTGATTCTTTACATGCAATGAATAAATAGGCACGCAGCATAAATAAACAAACAAATAATATAGCTGACCAGCTAAAAGAATCAATGACTTGTAATGAATTTGCTCTCTATAGTATTCTCTGTGTTGCTATTCTGGCCTACCTATAACCTTGCCTTTTTTTTCTTGTCTTCTAGGCCAAAATACCCTGGCATCCTTTGTCTCCTTAGATCATTCTTTCGAATGTGTGCTTTCTTTAAAGCAGCTCTGCAGGTGTTGAATACCCAGTACATGTTTGTTCTGGTAGTAAATTAAACTGAACTGTCCTCAAAATAATGTTAATTATTGGATCATTTCAGTGATAGTGCTACTTAAATGTTGTATTCTTTGTTTAACAATCTTTTATATACTACATGAAAACATACAGAGAGACATCCTGGATCAAACTAAAGCTCTAGCATCAAATTCAGAGCCCTAAGGAAGAGCAGAATAGCAAGCCAAGTGTATAATACTTCCACCAACAGCCTCCAATTATTTGTGGCTCAGGAAATTCTTGAAACAAAGATGTCTTCTGTGTATTCATCAGTATAATTTTGTGTATTCATCATCATACATTTCTTAACCATCAGCTTGTCCAGCTTCCATTTACACCCACATGAATGTTTGGCATCCACAGACCCCTGTGGCCAGGAGCTCCATAGCCCTCTTCACCTCTCTCTGCACTGCCCTTGCTGACTTCATCTGATGCTCCCAGCTCTTCTATCGAAAGGAGAGCAGCCAGTCAATCCCTGCTCATCCTCCTCATGCAACTCAGGGTTTCATATTTGACCCTGTTCATGGCTGAAGAGTCCTAACTTTGTTGTTTCTCACAAGGAAGCTGTTCCATACTTTTGATCATCCTCAGCTTTTTAAGAAACTTTGTCCAGTTATATTTCTTTTGAGAGGTGAGAAGGAACTGCAGAGTCCTGAAGATATGGGTACACAATGGCATGTGCTCTAAGGATATTCTTTACCTCGCCTCAAATTCAGATTGCTTTTCTGACCTCTAGTGAGTATTGCAGGTCATGGAACTATCTATAACAACCCTAAAACCTCAGTTTGGATGGATTATCATCAAATTGTAGTCTCATAGAATCTTAGAAAGGTTTGGGCTGGAAGGGACCCTAAAAATCATCTAGTTCCAACCCCCCTGCCATAGGCAGGGACACTTTCCACTAGACCAGGTCGCTCAAAGCCCCATCTAACCTGGTCTTGAACACTGCCAGGGAAGGGACATCCACAGCTTCTCCATGCAACTTGTTCCAGTGTCTCACTGCCCTCACAATAAAGAATTTCTTCCTAATAGCTAATCTAAATCTACCCTCTTTCAGTTCATATCAGTGCTCTGCAGACAATTTGTGAATTTGGGATTGTCTTTTTACTTTACATTCGTCTACACTGAATTTCATCAGCCATTATTATTGCACAGTCATTGAGGCTCCTTCTGCAATTCTGTTATTACTACTCTTTGCTGCCCTCAGATACTGTTGCAGACTTTGTTCATCTCATAGTTTATTTCCAGGTTGCTTACAAATATAATGGACAAAGTAGGTCCAGCTCAGACCTCCGCAGAACTTCACTGTGAAAGTTGATTTAAATACTATTTTTTTTATCTTTCAACCTCTTATTTTTCTGTGTCAGGGACTTCTCTCTTACTTATGGCTGCTTAATTTCCATAATAACCTTATATGAGGTTCTTTTCAGAAGGCCTTGGAAACCCAAACAGGCTGCATCAGCCCATGTGCCCTAGCCACATGCTGCTGATTTCTTCAGAGAACTCTAAAACAGTTGTGAGGCATGATGACCCTTTATAAAAGCCCTGTTGAGGAACTTACTGTAAAAGAGTTGAGTCTTTTTGCCTATTTTTTTCTATAACCTCCACTACTGACACAAGTTTCAGATAGTTCATATGGCATGTCCCCCATAAAAAGACTCCTGGCATTACAAACACTCAATTCCTTTCACAAAAAAACACACATGCAAGAATTCACTTGGCTTTTCTACTGACCACTTCTAACCATATGCCAGAAATTAAATGCAGTCACATCTAGACACAAGCCAAAACCACCAAACACATAGCACAAAGATCAAGAGTTCTGGTGCAAGCTGATCTGCAAGGACTCTGTAGTTGGGTTCTGGGGAATTTAGATACAGAGGCTATAGAAATTTCGGTTTGTGACTCTACCACCTCTGAAGGTAGGTGAACCCAAAACTGGAAGAACAGAATGTATGCACTCCTCAGCTGCCCTAGTTCAGAAAGCAATGGAAATATAATGGAAAGAAGCTGATTCTTCATCTTTTGCCTTCCTATAAAATACATTAGGCTACCAAGCAAGTCCAAGTAATTTGGTTTAGTACAAACACTATGGAGGATCACTACAGGCTGCAATATATAGAGATCTGTCTGGAGCTGAAATATTTTGCTCTCCACGTAAATACCTACAAAAATGTAAAAGAAACAGGCAATTAATAGAAATGTGGGATTTATTTTTTTGCTTGCCCAAATAGTTCCAAATTTAGACAGTAGCAGTGCTAGCAGTCCCATCCAGACATACCCAATTTCTGGACAAGGCAGATCAATCTGTGGACTTTTCAGCACTTCTAACTTTTAAGCAGTAGGAAACTACTTTTATTCTGCTATAATTACCATCAAATGTTTTAAAATACTTCCCAGACATAAGCTAGTTAATATTTACAGGAAATACTTGTACTAATAAACAGACTGCATTTGAGCATATATGAAGTCAGTAAGTAATGTATGTAAATGTCTCTTACTACATTACAAATCTTGTTGTTTTCTCTACTCACTGAAAAGTGTTTTTCCAGTCTAACTTCCCACACATCTGAGTATCGTATCATATAATATCGTATCATATTGTATCATATCATATCATATCATATCATATCATATCATATCATATCATATCATATCATACCCCACCTGGTGACCTGTTAAAAAATTGCAATTTATTCTTTTTATAAAGCTTACCAATGGTGAATGCAGCAACAGCATGTATGTATAGCTCTCTAAACACACTTCATGGTTGTGTTGTAAAAATGCAGCTTATTTGATTCACTCTAGATATGCTTCGCACAGACAAGAATTTGCTTTTGTGGCTGTGGGTATGTTACTCACTTCTCATTAATCTGAATATAAGGATCCTCACATCTTACTGGGTCTAAACATTTATATTCTCCCGGGATATTGAAACACGTTTGCTGCGGAGTGCAGGTGAAGTTTCTGGTTTCACATTCATTGATGTCTAAAATACAAGAAACAAGAGAAAGGCAAGGAAATATGCATGAGACACCACCACTCTTAGAAACCGGTATCCATCTTAAGGAATTGCCCCCAAATTTACAACACTCTTGTACCATGGGAAGTGGCATTTTGATAACTGGCCACTCTTTGAAGATCGTTTTTTATGCCATTCATTTCTTATTGGAGTGCTCCCATATGCAAAGCACTGCAAAAATAGAAAAGAAATTGTCTGCTCAGGCTCTCTAACCTTAGAGAATGGGAAAACTAAAGAGAGACATGCAGCAGAGAGGAGAGCATCTGAGAGCTTTCCTGTGTAGCTGTTTCCTACTCAGTAAAATCTTACACCAACACACCAATTCACCTCAGTAGGACTATTCACGTGATGACATTCTTACTAGAATTACATAACTGGCCCCTACTAGTATTTCACTGTGCAATGCCAAGACCAAGCATCTCAATTATTGAAAACCTCTTTCCAGACACAGGACCTATTTTCTGATCCCCTTGGGTTTTAATCAGTGCAGGAATGTTCTTACCTTGGCAGCTTCTGCTGTCATCAAGCAAGTTATAGCCTGAAGGACAGATACAGTAGTAAGAACCAGGTCCATTCACACATTCATGCTGGCAGAGGAACTCTGAAAAGCTGCATTCGTCCATGTCTGCAGTGGTAAAACAAAGTTTAGTGTCTTTGGCTTTACAGTCAAAAGAGCAGTCCTATAGGCAGGTGGCCATTCAGACTACTTGCCTGTCACCTCAGCTGGAGGTTGGCACCCTCCAGCTCCCTAGAGCTCTGCAGCAACCTGGCAAAATCTATACAAGTTCTTGGTTAAACATTTTTCTCCTAGGGAAACCAAAACTGCAGCTGAACACAATGCGTGACATTTATTTATTTATTTTTCTTTTCAACCTGTCACCAGTTGGCCATGTTTTTAGTTCTGTTTTATGTCAGAGAGAGCTACTCCAACAACAAAGCTGCAACTGTAATTTGAAAGGAGAGACTTGGCAGTGGCTTTCTTTTCTTTTTTTTCCCCTTTTTTTCTGGAGAGCAAACTTCCTTTTCCCAGAGCCACATGGGTCCCAGCAGAACTGCAGCCAACCCTGCCTGTTTCATGTTTCTTAGCCTCTAGCCAGTTACTTCCAATGCATTCCAATAAGACTACAGAGCTCATCCCAGCTTGGGTCAGACCTACTGGAAGTCCCAGCCATCTTCCAGATACCCAGGAAGCTAAGCAGTCTGTCAAATCTGTGACTGAAAGCAGAAATCGTGCTCTTTCCCCCTTGCCCTCATGAACTGACCAGTCATTGTGTTCTGCAGACCTGTGCTTGAGTGAGAAAGACAAACTTCAGAGCTGCACATGGAGGCATGGCTGACTGAGGGGAAAACACATGCAAAGGCATTAGACTGAGGGAGGCTGCAGTTAATCATTTCCTTATTTCCCTGTTCAGGGGAAGAAAGAAACAAAGGCCAGAGCCCCAGCCAGGAACTCCCAAGTTCTTAATCCCAGCTCCGACATGTTGACTCTCCCAGGCAAATCACTTACTCTTCAGACTGAATCTACTTTTCTTTTAAATTGGGCTCAGTCCATTTATCCACTTTTGGTGTTTTGTGCAGATGGATTGGAAAGTATTTGAAGCCCAACTATATTAAAGTGGCTTTATGGCTGCAACCATATTATCAAAAGGAAGATGAAAGGAACTCTACACCTACATAGTGCTGTTGTTGTTGTGTGACTTGCCCCAGAAAGTTGACTGAAAAAAAAATTTCCTGACAAAACATGGACTGAGACCTGACTCCATAAAGGGACTGAGATATCACCCACCTCCTAAAGGTGTCCTAGCCCAGGCTTCCAGCACATAGGATTCGTAAAACCTGTGCTCAGATACTGTCAAGTGCTGGAGGGACTTAATGCCCCAAGGGTCCTACATTTCTGCTGCTGAGCCCACACACACAGACACACCTTTGCTGTTTCTAAATGCTTCTGGCATTCTGCTGACTACCTACAGAGGACAAGATGGTCAGCATTTCAGAGGACATCTAATTCACATGCAAGACCTCTGTGATTAGGAAATGAGGTGGATGTTGGGAAAGTCAGGTTGAAATCTCTGCCTCTTTCCTTGAATTGTGGCAGGGATGCCTCCCATCTTCAAAGTGAGATGGCTGCTAGGCCATGGACTAATCCAGCGGCTGTTGGAGTACATCTGGATCCTGGGCATCTCATAGGAGTGTTCTCCTAACCAGGTATTCTCTTTGCAAGCCTCAGTGATGTCTGCTGATTGCTTGTGAAGTGAAAGAAGCTCATCCAGAGAAATCTGATCTGCTTTGACAAGGATTTTCTTGCACAGAATTGCCAAGAAAAGGTTTTTTGCTCTAAATATGGGTGGTGGAAAGTCCTTTTTGCTGGCTTAACTCTTAGACATAAATGAGGCTCAAGCACCACCTCTTCTGCCACCATTTCATACTTGCAATATTTATCTGGCATTGCATTAAATTTAACTTGTTTGGGCCCCCAACTAGCTCAGGAGCACATAAAAAGGTGCAGGAGTCTAACTTAGAAGTAGAAACCCCATTAGAAAGCAGAAAAATTAAGTTAGATGTTGCAGCTCTAAATTTTAAATGCATGAGACCCTTTAGAAATTCCAATCTTTGTTCTTTTACTTAAAATAAGGAGGTTTGCAGGGGAAAACAGCTTTGGAAACACTAATCTATACACATAGTGCATATTACATGACTTCTCTCTCACAAACAGCATGTTACATCTGTTTACTGTAAATTAAAAAATAAGTATTTTCCAGTGCAATTTTCCTTCCAAGAAATATTGGCTGGATTCTCTAATTTTATCAGGCTGTGGGAACATTAAGCACAGAAATAAGCTTTGCCTTCCATTAAAATAAAGCAATAAAATAAAAACAAAAAACAGAGACGAAAAAGTACAGTGACATAAGCACAGGTTTTTTCTGCTATGTCCTGAACAGATTAGCAATAGCTGTACTAAGAAACCAAGTATTGTTTCCAAAGTGTAGCCAGAGCCATACAGGGGAAACCGGGGGAGGTTTCAGGCAGAAGCATGCAGTCCTAAGAGCAGGAGGAATACACACATTCACAGACAAATGGAAAAATGCTTTATATAAAGTATTTCTTTAATCATGGAAGAATGTTCTAGGACTATCACTACTTTAATTGCTCTAATAAAGCCTCCTGTTCACCATTTCAAACCACTTTCTTATATTTTGCTGTTATCCTGGGGCTTCTTAATATTTAGCTTATTCCTTTAAAACAATTTTCAGCCCTACTCCATTGTGCTTTTCTGAGCATTTGCTGTGTGCTTCAACTGGGAAGAAGATCATATGAGTTGCAGCTACCCTGCTGCTAACTATGGACCAAGGCGAAAAACTTTTTTAAAAGCATGTACAAAACAATATGCTGGAAAAAGAAAACTTAATAGAATAAAAGAAACCAAAGCAATAAATAACTAAAGATAGTTACCACTGCAGTTAACTCCATCAGCTTCCAGTTCGTAGCCAGGTTCACAGCGGCAGAGAAAAGAGCCATAGGTATTGACGCAGGTCTGAGTGCAAGGGTTTTCACTCGTACATTCGTTTACATCTGTGGGAAACCAATGCATCAGTGACTTCTCCCCAAACTCTATTTTCAATTTGTTACAATAAAGCATTTCAAAGAGATTAGCTGTACAGTCAGAATTATTTGTTCTGTAAAAATAAAACCCAGTCAGTATTGTTTATTGGGATTCAGGCAGATGACTGGAAATAGCATGTTGGAAACTCAACATGCGTGGAAACAAAGCATCTTGGGAATGTCTTCAATCAAAAAATAAGGAAGATGGAGATGTAATATTTATTACAAATGCTTCTGTCTTTATCCTACAATTTTAAAATCATTGAACTGGTTTTGTCATAACAGACCTGAGACAAAAAGCAGTGGGATATTTCTGAGGAAGACAGTGCAACAAGGAATGGTCCTCATGGAAACCTAGGGCTAAGGCAAAACCGATTTGTTTTTTTTCTTTTTTGGACATTAGCAGCTATTGGACATCATTAACACGGACCCTTTCCTGCAGCATGTGGGAAGATGCTCCCTGCTTAGCTAGGGAGACACTTAATGAAGAGATTGTGTTGACTTTGATTGAGGTAGCACATCACAGCAAAAGGTGCTCAGGACCCTAGTCTGGAACTTGGGAAACTCAAATCTAATTTACTGATCTGACAGTGTGTTCCTGTCTCAGTTGAGTCACACAGCCTAGACTTTAAAGGTCAACTCAGTGTCTAAACTCCTGGTAATTTCAATGAATTAAAAACTATATTTCAGAGGGCTTGGGCCTCTGTGCATATTCCTCCTGATGCATTGGTCATGTTGCACGTATACCGCTCTGAAGTACTGTGAAACTACAGAAATATCTCAGGCTTAACAATCTATGAACATTTTCAAAAGCAGTGTTGGGAAGGTTACACGAATTCTAAAAACTAAGCAAGTTTTGAGGGTATTGCTGGGTTAGGATCAAAGATTTCAGTCATGGTTTATCATACACAGTACCTTGGCATGATCTTCCATCATCATTAAGGGTAAAGCCTGGGTTGCACGTACAAGAGTAGGAGCCAGGTACATTGGCACACAGCTGCTGGCAGTAGCCATAGCGGCATTCATCTATATCTATAGATGGGAAAGATGAAAAGTAGAGTGGTCTGCATTTTCACAGGCAAGTACAAGCAGCAAATACACTGAGTCAATGGTATCAATAACACAGAAATAACTCAGCATACTGGTTATGGACATAACAGCCAAACTGTGGTGTTCACACCCAGAGTTATAGTTAAAATACATCTCTACCCAGAAGAATGAAGCAATGTGTTTTTATCCACAGCTGGCATCCATCAGTATGTCCTATGGACTGATTGGCATTGCTGCAATCTGCGGCTGAACGTGATGTCATCAGGATGCCCAGAGTTGGTCCCTTTAAGCAGCCGCCTCAAAGCATACCTGACAGCTGCACAGCCCCACAGCACAAGCACACCCAACGCTGTTGCAAAGTTTTGTCAGAATCAAGATAGAAACCTTTTTTATCTTCATGTATACCAAAGCTACTCACTAGAAAAGCAATAAGTATTTGTTACTAAATGCTTCTTTTTTTAGAGAGGATATTCTTTGAAGACTTTTTTTTTGAACATTCACATTTTATGTTAATTTTTCACTGATAAGCTACAGGCTCTAAGACATAAACAGTAAACTTAAAGCCAAAATTGCAGTTTTGGCTGAATTGCAGCATTAGCAATACATGCAACTGACTGTTATAAGCCAAGAAAATGCTGTGAGATACATATGATGGCTAGAAGAATTTTACTCCTGGCCTAATGCACTGATGCCCTAACTGGAACAAAACACCAGCAGTAGTTGTCCTGTACAAGGATTTACCTTTCCTCTGATATCAACTGGCTTTTGATTTATGGTGGATTTTTAAATGGCTACTCTCAAAGCTTTGAAGTTAAGTTTGTGCAGTGGAAAATCAAGTGTATTATCTGCAGTCAGTTTGCCAGAAGGATCAAAGCAGGAAGGCACAGATTTTGGTGAAATGACCCTCATCATAGGGTCCAACACATGCGAAAATCAAAATGACCATATTATCCCTATGTTTCACACGTATGCATACATATCTGCATGAATTACAGTAGTTCAGTATTTGTAAGCTAAATGGGCTGCTTCCTGTTTTAGTGCTAAATATTAAGAACGTTCTGGGAAAACAAATTCTTGAACAACTTGAACATTTACACAATGTGGTAATACCATAACAACAACAATGTTGTGAATGTGTTGTATAAGTAGCTATATCCTGCAATTCAAGTTTATGTTCTTGGTCTTGTTGAGGCAGTTTTGCCATAGAAAGTCTCAGGAAACCATTCTGAAAATGTCAAAAGTCTTGGAAATGCTCTCTTTGTGTAAAAAAACAAGAACACTGACCCTGAGCTTTACCCTTACTAGCTTTTATTTCCCACTGCATTCTAAATAGCAAGATAACTTAAAGGCCAGGGTCAGCTATGGTAAGTACACCAGCAGTAGGCTTGGCCCAAATCCTGCAAAATGCAACATGGGTTTTAAATAAATTAATACCTCATTTCACTGACATAATGCATTACTTCAAATATAAGCTTTGGCTTTTGCAGGACTGTTATCTCAAGCGTGCTACATTTTGAGGATAAGGACTTTTACAGGGCTGCTTCTTGTGGGTGGGTAGTGTGGATACTGCTGTACTGGCTCCTCCTGTATAAACTCTACTGGGATAATTACAACAGATACCAGTGCAGCTTTTTGTAACAGTGTTTTACTGACAGTGCACCAAAATAGTATGTCTCTAAAACCCAATCCAGCTCTCTGATTAGAGTAAATGGTCTTTTACTGCTTTATGCCAGCAAAAATCACCTCTCCAAGGCCAGTGGAAAGTACAGAAAAGTGACACTTTTTGACACTCAGGGAAAAACATAGCAACTCTAAATACAGTTTTCTTTTTGCTCTTTGCATTGACTTGTAATAATACATCCCATGATTACTTAAAGTGGGCAACACTGGGATGTTATAGCCTATTTTAAATAGCATAAGCAGATACTTGAATCAATTCAGCAATGCAGCCATTTCAGTTCTCTGGTATATCCATCAAGCAGTAAAGTACTTTAGATCCATGTCCAAATCCTGAATGCTGCACACAACCCTTCCAATTGGGCTGTTATCGGGAAAAGTAAATGGGTAACAAAACAGGTGATGCAGAGAAGAACTCCCCTCCCTGCCCTCTCTTATCCCCACCTCATCACATGTGCCTGTATAAGCCCTGGCACAAGCTTTTTTTTTTTTCCGAAAGAAGAGGAATTATCAGAGATTAAGGGGCAGAGGGCATATCCCAGGGGAACTACAAGACAGTGACTCCCCAGAGTGACTATGGCTGCACAGATCCCAGCTTGGATGAGGCTCAGCTCTGTCACTGCCAGGTGAGTTACACAGCAGCAGTTTGCAGTAGTTAGAAAAGCAGCCATGAGTCAGTCCTGCATTGGAATTGGTACTTGGGAGGGGAAAGTTGGAAAATAATTGGAGAGGCTCCAGGGATGAATGGGCAGGGAAAGCCCATTCTCCTTCCAGCAGAGGTGTTGTGACAGGACAGTCCAGCTCTGCAGAGCTGGCAGGCAAACAGCCTGCACTGAGGGGACTAAAAAAAGAATGAGCAAAATTTAAAAATATAAAAGTTGTATTCTTTCTCCCAGGTCCTATCTGCGTACTTAAAACAAACATATACTTCATCATCCAATGGGCATGTCAAGTGAAGGGAGTGGGCTGGAGAAGAGGGGAGCTGGAAGTTTTCCTGTGTTGTTTGTTGAGGCTGAGCTGGAAGGATGAACAGGACATTGCTGCAAGGAAAATAATAAAATAGAAATAAAACTCCATGGAAGCTACTAAAACAGCACCCATTTCAGACATATTTTTTTTCTCCCCCCAAGCAAAAGGATTGGTGGAATCCAGGAATTTACTGCCCTGCTTCTTGGTATCAAATACTGATCCCTTCAGGTCCACACTGTCATGGTGTGGAGAGGGCAGGTCTGTTTGGGAATAAATCTTCTTGTACACACTTGTGATTGATCTTATATGAAAAGGAATCCTGCAGAAAATCCTATGCGTTACATGGTTGCTAGTCACATGGCATTTATATCTACGTTTTTGTTCTGCAAGGGACTTTCTCTGCCAAGCCTGCTAGCGGCACTTACAAAGATGAAAGACAATTTCCACGTAGCCAAAGGTTTAACTATACTTGACAAAGATGCTCGGTGACATTATTTCAGCTATTCACAGGTATGCAATCACAGCCACTCAAATACCATATCGCACGAGCTTTTTACCTAAACACTGGCCTTCTAACAGCCAGTAGCCTTCAGTGCAGGAACAGGTATAACCCCCCTCAGTATTTATGCAGATCTGGGTGGGGTTACACTGGTGAGAATCTGAGGCGCATTCATCCACATCTGCAACACAGAAATAAAGCAAGAAAATATTAGAAATGGCAACAAAAAAGATGGTTCACACTGTACAGGGGCAAATATTCACAATGCGTGCACTCACACCATGCGAGGAACCAAAGTGTGGTGCAGTAGGAGAGAACGACCATAACCTGAAGTAAAATTCATAGTAGTAAATGTCTGAGGGCAGTGAGAACTGAGGGTGCTTATCCCATTTGTAGATGACCCAGTGTTTCTCAGAGCTCCCCAAAAAAGGGATTTCATTGTTTTGGGCTTTTTATTACTTCTACATTTGCTTTGCCAATGAACTTGGATTTCCATGCTGTAGGAGAGTGTTCAGCCGTAGGGAAAGGCTGCTGAAAGGGCTATACAACCCCACTGCAGAGTAAGAGATGAACAGGAGCTTGAGAGATGTACAAACGCAACTCAGACATAGTAAAAAAATACTTTCTACCCCCACCAATGCAGATCATCACACTGTAATTTTTATGACAGAAGGTTCAACCTAAATCAACCCTTACCTGACAAAAAAAAAAAGTATACTTTCCTGGAATCAATTTCCTGACAATAAAACTCTTTTTTTTTTTTTTTTTACCATCCTTATTGTTTTTAATGTATTTGGGTTTTTATTACAACCCCTTGGGGTATTTTTGTTGTGGGCTATTTTATTTATTTATTTTTTTGCAAAGGAGGTGAATAACATTCCTACTTTTATATAAGACAGGATCCTGGAACGTAACTGATTAAAAATGCCTTTCAGAGTCAGAAGTTCAGTTTGAATCCCTCCTTGCTCAACCTCTTCCCTGATGTTTCTGGTGTGTGGTTTGCCTCTAGATGTCAGAAATGGAAATATCAAAAGATAAACTGTGTCATTTTTTCAGCCAACTCAGATTTCTATTTTATTTATTGATACCAAAATTATTTTTCATTCCAGTATACTATGCACTGACTTTGCTGAAGTACTATGTCATCCAAGCAATGCTACTCCCTTGATCCTCTCCCGATACTCCCAGACTTTGTTTGGTCATGACTGAAAGTATCTCACAAAGACACTGGGCTGGTGCAGGCAGCAGAGGGCAGGAATTGTGTCTCAGTATCAGCCCCTAAGGCACCTGGTACAGTCAGGAGGCTGTAAAATCCCAGCAGTCATGAAACAACTGAGCCAGTCTGCCACAGCAGCATATCTAACATGTTCAGATATATAAATAAATACATACATAGTATATATATGGAGAGAGTCTAGAGTTCTTATCTTACCAACATCTGTACCAGAGCAATTTATGGTGAGTCAAAGCTGGTAAGATAATAAGAGTAGCACAATTAGAGGTAATTAACTCTGTCAGAAATTGGTTCCCACATATTTATTAGCCAGATGAAGGTTGGCAAAATGGTGGGGGAAGTGGGAAAGAGGTAAGATAACAAGTCTAGACTATGTAGGTACATAAATATGTTGTTCAGTCCAGCTATTGCTTCTGTGATTGTGCTAAAAATTCTGTATCCTCCCTTCATACAGTATATCACACAAATTGGTAGTATTTGAACACAGATTTTTAATCTAACCATAAATTTAGTAAGAATGTCATTAATGTTTTCTAAATGAAAAAGCTTTCTATTTGTCATATTTGCTTATTGTTTTAGGAGTGGAACCTTGGGATCTGGCCAATTCTGCTGTTTCTAGCCTACTCCGACTTAAAAAGGAGATTTTCATTTTCCATGCTCCCTACTTCCAGTAATATTAATAGGTGAAGCACAGTGGAGACAAAACAAAGATTAGGGTCTTACCACCATGTATGGCAGCAACGCTGTTTGAAGACTATAGAGCCTCCACTCTTCTGTGGTGCATCTTTCTTGCAGGGGTACAACATGCATTCTTCACCAAAAGCAACAGTTGGCTATGGGATTGATTTTGTCCCCGAGTCATCTTTGTAGCAGTTGCATGAGTAGCACTACAATCACTCCGGAAAGGTGAGACATTGATCCTCTTTTCTTTGCTATCCACCAAGCAGATTTCTTTGCTAACTCCCAGTCTTCACATTTGTGGTGATATTGGAGACATATTTCTATTTGAATGCAATATTTTTTACCATAGAAGCTACCTGTGGAGTTTCTGCTGTCCCTAATGTACTTTATCAACCTGAAGTTGTCTATGCAGAACACCTTGACTCCCTGCATTTTACACTGAATAATACCTCACTGACTTCATTAATGAAGTTTTATGCAACAGGTATAAACAGCCTTACTGGTAGCATAAAATCTTTTTGCTTGGGCCTGAGTGCACCCCCCCAGTTCTGTATTACATATTTCTGCTTTTTGGTAAGATTGTCCCTTACCACGATGTGCCATTAAACTCTGACAGACCCAGCCAATGCAATCAAATAAATTATTTTTGACATCCAGCCTTCTCAGTTCAAACAGGTTGTATAATCCCAGACTGTCTGCCAGGTGTTTTTTACATTACATGGGCTCTCTAAGTGAAAACTGATATTTGCCCTCTGAGAAAAATGTCGGTGCAACAATTGGCTAACCATTAGGTACACTCTTGGAGAATATCAGAGCTGGGAGGCAGAGGGTGCCTTGCCCAGCCCATTTACACAGCATAGTATACAGTGAGAACTGGTGTGGCTGATAAAGTCAAAACTAGACATTTGACAGGGAAAGTGAAAAAAACTCAAACAAATGAATAAACAAATTATTTCCACTGGGGAGAAAACTAGCCATAAAACTTCAAGAGATTGCCTATAATGGATTCACTAGACTTAAGTGCCAGCACAGAAACTATATCGAAACACTCCCAGGGCATCTTGGAATGGAAAATTCCAAAATTCCAGAGTGGAAAATTGCAAGTGGAAACAACCCAACAGCTAGTCAATAATGTGTACATAATTTCTTATTCTGGTTGCACAGCTTATTTCTGTCCTGCTCAGACATAAACCTTAGGTGTGTTTATGCCCTGGGAATATCACTTCAAAGCTCATTCATACCACCTCTGCCCTTGTGGTAGGTCATACACAATACTAGAGTAAAACTGTGATGCTAAATGTACATGACACTAAATTGTCAATAGTTTTGTAGCTTTAGAGCAGGTAAGACAAATTCAGAGAATAATAAATCATAAGGGCTACTCAATACAAAGATAGTACACATGGCTAAGAAGTCCCTGAGATGCAGTTTTCTGGAGCCTGGAAGAGTGCCTCTGACTGAGCATAAATTGTGTTACAATCTTCACCATGGAAATAAATGCCACAATGAGTTGTCTGAACCCCAAAGTAAAGTCTAATCAGCTGGAGAGCAGAAGAGTTACTAAAATGAAGCAAACTAGCAAGAAACCCTAGAAAACCCCATTGTGCCCCATTCAGGGTGTTAATAGATTGTGATATGTGATGATTTTGGCATCAATACCCCGAAAGCATCACTTATATACAAGGATGGTTATTATTCATTATCCTGAACCTACTTTTAGTACCTTTCATCGCCAAGAGCCATAGAAAACATCACCTACATGCCAAGAGCAAGTCTAGGTTTTACTAGTAGCTAGTGTTATAGAATACCTCTTCTGTGATTTTGGCTAGATTACTCAATATGTAGCTACAAGAAGAATTGCCACAAGATGAACTAGGAAACAAATATAAATTAGATCTATCCCCAGTGAAAACAGAATAAGGTACCTGGCATTTACTCTGTAGGACAAGGAACTGGCACAGTAGCAGTGACCACACTAACTCGTGTGCTGAGAATTTACAGTGTGGGAGCTCATCCTTGCTCTTCACCCTTCACTGCCCTCCTTCCTATTTGAAAAATAAGGATAACAAAATCTGTGTCGTAGTCCAGCCCCCCTCTTTGTTTAACATCTAAAACTATCCAGGGCAGAGCCTTTCCTCTTATACACAGAGCCAATCTACAATTAGTCCATTTCTATTTCAAGCCTTCCAATCCTAATATAAATCAAACTGTACTATGAAACTCTGCAATGTCCCACTTGGTGATAAATATCAGTGCCTCTGGATTTT
>VYZX01025249.1:0-27812 GCA_013401335.1 Brachypteracias leptosomus | reverse complement strand
GTCAGTGGCAAATTGAAAGAGTTACCTAGTCACTACACCTCTTCTTACCCTTACAGACAGGACTAGACTGTTGCTGTGAAATTACATATGAAAACAAGAGGATGTTAAAGATCATCATATGTAATCATTTTGAGTAAGTCCAAATTTCTCCAAGTGACTAGTGACTCTGTCTGACTCCTTAGAGGTTTCTGATTTTGAGAGAGCAGATGTTCAATCCTTCACACCACAGTAGAGAACCAAGGCAGGGCAGGATGATCCCTGTTCAAAACTTCTCTTNTTCAAAACTTCTCTTGTCAAGGAGTGCTTGGCCAATGCTGACTCCAGATGTTTTGTCTCTTGATTATGTTGCTCTGTGCTATCAAATTAGCAGTCATTTATATTCTCTCATCCATCCTTCCAGTTGTCATGTTCACATTACTGCTCCCATAGCTTGTTCCAAGGGCAGAAGTTCAGGCAGAAGTCTGAAATTAAAATTTGACCTGAAGTGGGAGCAATTCACTTTGTTAATTCTCAGCTGAATACTGAGAGCAACCACATAGCCCATCTAAACCACTGCTCTCAGTCTGTNTTTAATTCATTGGCCATAAACTTAAAAAGAAAAAGAAATCATTTAAAAGCTATGCATACAGAAAACAAGAACAGCTTATTAATATAGTCAGAAAGAAAACTAAGATATCAAACTGCAGCACAACACCACATCTCACCAGGGAGGCTAATTCTTATTAGAAGATGCAGCAATCTTTTATACAGGCTCACGTCCACAAAGAATGCTGGACTGAGGCCACTCTCATTTGTATCAATAATGTTGCAAGAAATCACAGCACAAAAATAAAATACTCTAACTCATTGAATTAAGACCAGACATATTCAATACTGCTAAAATGAAAGAGGCTAAAACTAGGAGACCAGAAATCTCAGAATCATAAATATGGAATCATGCTGTGAGTGTCTTCAGGATCCTGAGGATCTGGTTTTGGTTCACTCTTTTCCACATTTGGGATAAAATGCAGAGGATCAGAAGCTGGTGGAGTTAAGAATTGAAAAGCAAACAGAACTCTTACATAAAAGTAATTTGCTGGGTATGGTGGGCACATCTGAAAGTGCATTTCAAGGCAGACAAATGCAAGGCCGTGTATCAAGAATGAAAAATGTTGCTCATGAAAATACCTTTGGGGTCATTAAGGATATCACCTGAACACAAACTTGACCTGACACAGTGCAGCTGAGAGGATAAGCATAAATATGAGAACACTGAGTAGACACAGGAAATTGTTCTTACCACTGTATAATGCATTAGTAGAATAATTACTGAAAATCATTTTTGGGTGTCAACACTTCAAAAAGGGATAGTGCAAAGTGATCAGAAAACCTTCAAAGAGTAAATTTAGGTCACAGAAATTTGTCTCAGAGCAAGATAATGCTCCATTTAATAATCTATTTAAGAAAAGGTTCAAGGTATATTTGCCTATAATCTATAAAAATCTTCATGGAAACAAAGTTTTTAGCTGGAGATGGTCACTAGAGCTGGCAAAAGACAATGGGATGAAATTCAATGTTTAGAAGACAAAAACAAGGCACAAACTTTAGCAGTACTACTGATTAACCGTCTGAAAAACATAACAAAGTACATGGTAGATGTTCCCTTCCTTTAAGGCCTTATACCTGAACACTTTTCTTCTTTGAAATGTGCTGTAGCAAAAAACTGTGTGCTTGAAACACTAGTTACTGGGTAAGGTCCTATGGCCTGTGTCATAAAAAATACAGATTATGTGGACAAAGTCGCGTCTTAAAGTCTTCATTGAATGACTTAACATCATTAAACGTTTAGTTACTTTTACCTATATCCATAACTATCACATCTGAAATTTTCTGCTTACCTTACATCCTTTATCATTTTGTAGGCCATTAAGAGATCTGTCTTTGCCAGAGAAACTACTGAAAATGTGGATAGGAATGTGCAAAGTTCTTCCAAGTGATTTCTTCTTTGTAAAGATTTAATTGTATGCATTTGCAATTTTTCATTTTTGGATTGTACTTTTATCAATAGATTTAATTTTTAATGAGAGATGTTGTACCTCTAATGTTTGTAGTAACTGCAGAAAAAATATGGAAAACTTAGAAAATGTTGGTAACATTCTTGTGCTAGAAGATGTTAAGCCATCAGCCTAAAGATGTTGGTCATGCCAAACATCTTCCTTTCAGGACGTATAGAATGATTGTATCTTTATGAAGCATGAAGCAGGATAAAGAGGAAGAATCTAAGTTATTGCCACTGACAATCTGTTGAATCAAAGAGCCCAGAGAGGATTCAACTGCAGGTTAGGGAAGTGAGCACGCAGGAAGTAGGAGATTGTTTGGCCAGCTACATGACTTGAAGAGGTGGAGAGAAAGGGGAGAAAGCCAGCAAACAAGAGGAGAAAGAGCAGAGGTGCTTAGGAACTGGAAGCACCTGCCCACTGGAAGGTGAGATTCAAAAATTATAAAGACATTGCCTTTCTTCTGCTCAGAAAAACAGGACTTTGTGCATAAAAAGGACTTCATGCAATAAAGAACACAGAAGGAAACCATGTCCTTAAGATCAGCTCAAAAGTTCAGAGATAATATCAGAGTCCTTCAGGAAAACACTTTTTTGACAAAAAGCCACTTTTAAAAGAAAAAAAAAGTTAAATAAATATATTGATGAGTTTCATTTTGGTATTTATGAGCATGTGGTTACATACCACATGACAGAGTAAATGCATATGGAAAGCTTACCAAACAAGCTCCATCCCAAGGAGATGATTTGCACCTGCCACTACAGGAACAAAGAACACTACTGCTTTGCTAAGTCCATCCACTGATGTTGAAAGTGGCGGGATCCATGACTACAGTTATCCTTCCCCAGGCATGGTCCATGCTCAGGGTGCTGTAACCATTCCACTCCCTTCATGACAGCTCTTTTCCCTGATGGCTGGCAAAATGATAATGCTCTTAGCAGACAGCTATCATGGAAGGACATGGACTTATCATGTCTGAGCTAGAACCACATTCTTGGAGACTGGCAATTAGAAGAGAAACTTTGCTTGGATTCTGTATGCAAGAGGGAAGCCAATGTGGACAGCAGATTTCCAAGATGTTAGCTTTTGGCAATGTGCACTGTTTCGCAGATGGACTGTTACATTTTGTTCTATTTGGAACATATTTAGCATGCATGACTTCCTTTCTTAAGTAATGAATTCTGATAATCATGCCACAAGTTTCTCTGGGTCACAGTAGTAGCTACGGCTGTGTTTCCTTCTTTTGATCAACCATAGACAAAAGTGGCTATGATTTTGCCATCATGATTATTTGAGAGCCATTAGCACCATGGGGTTCAACACAGTAAGACTGAAGATTAATTTGACAGTTGTGCGAGCACAGACCTTGCAGACTGGAAAAATATTTGCCAAGTAAAGCCTTCTTCTCCCTTCTACTAGGAGGTGTATGTGATCTGGGGGCCCTACTTCTTTATTTTATTTAGTCTGTATTATAGTCCCGCTGTTGTAGCATCACAACCTCAGGAGCTCACCCCACTCTCAAGATACAAGGCTCTTGCAGAGAGGCTCAAGGCTGCGAGCTTATTCCAGAATCTCTGTCTGCTCAAACACTGAAGCTCATTCAGTCATTTATAACCCTCAGGGCTCCATTTTAAATTAATACAAAGATTGGACAACTATTTTTCATAGGAATAATTGCAGGCCAGGACTAAACATCCGAGCTCAGTAACATGGGTATTAGTTCCAAGATTACTTGGAACAGACCACTTTCCCCAAACTTCTCCCCCACTCCTTTTTTGGATGCTGAGAAATAATTCCTCAGTAGTAGATTTTTACTCAGTGAAATCACATGTTTTCTCAAAACTTTTTTTTCTCAAGATAATTACATTTGATAAGAGAAGGGGAGAAATAACAATGCCACATTCCTAAAGTGCAGACTGAAGCCAAATTCAAACTGCTGCTGTGTGGGGTCAGTGGTTTTTTCCAAGGACGACAGACCCTGCTGAGCTTGGACACCAACCAAGATCAACTCCCTAAACACCTGTTTAATTGCATATTTCAGTGTCTGAGGACTGGCCATTAACTGCTGCATTCATTTTCTAACTACATCCCATATGCATTATGTTATTGGTTGACTGCTAAACAAGGATTAAAGTGTTTTTTCACATAGATGGTCTGCGTGGAAGTGGATACTAAATAATATGAGGCATGAATCTGTAATGCTGCTCCTTCTGACTAGTATGAAAATTGCTCAACATGTGTCACAGGTTATAGATCTCCTGCCAGCTCTCTGAGCCTTTCCTTAGCAAGCACACTTTTGACATTACTCAAAGATGATAAACAACAGCTAAACTGTAAAAGGACTTGCTCTCTGAGCACAGTTCTAGTCCTGCTTTTGTGGTTGAGATTTACAGGACAGCCATGCAGGTAAGTGCATAGCTAGGGGACGAAAGGGATAGCAGCCTCTTCCCTTTCTGCTCAGAACAGACCTGTGCATGTTCATACACTTGGCATCACCTGCATGACCATAGCTCCTCACTCAGGGATCCCTGTTGGTACAAGATCACACTGGTTGTGTGGACTATACCCAGTTTCCCATGAGAGTTTTTGAACAAATGCACAGTCTGCATGTTAATTCTGGAATCAGGAATAAGACAAACTGCTGATTTCAATCAAGGGCTTTGCTTAAACATGGAAACTCCATGGGCTGGAGCATAGCTGTACTCTCTGGATTCATGATTTCCTGCTGCAGGTTTTGCACAACTAATGAAACCAATGGTGACTGCGTGTGATTTGGGAATCTCAGTTACTTCCCTGTTGCACTGCTATTCCAAGTAGCTGTGGTACAGCAAAACAAGACTGTCTCAAGTACCCTGCTAGAGCAGGGCAGAGATGTGTTAGCATCCTGCTGATGACACTGAACCTGCTGAATTAGTAGGTACCAAGCAGTTGCTGCTCAACATGGTTTCATCTTTATCAACAAGAAATACATTTTTCAGATGAATAAATGGAGCATTGCAGTTGTGCCACCCATTTCTCAGAAGTACCTATTTTATATGATCATATACCCCACTGTGATCTGCTGGTAGGGTGGCAAGAGGAGCCAGTGAGCACTTTCTGAGGATATTTCCAGCTGCTGGGAAGTTATGTAAGTGACACTTTCTATTGCAATGGAAATGAAGAAGATGTGCATTCAGAGTCAGGAAATGCACACTAAGAAATTAAAACATTTCTCCCTTTGCTGCACAATATGAAGTAGTCTCATGCAAGAACTTCTAGAGAAGGCTTACAAAATTTTACAGATGGGGAGTAGAACCATTAACACTGAAAAAGTGAATTTTCTATGGCTGAATTGTATATGTTCTTTGCAATTCTATGGGACAGTTTAAAAAGACACTTTAGGAAGGAATATACTGAAAATATAGGAGTTTAAGGCACTATTTATAAAGCTTTTAAATATGCCTGTGAAATCCTGTTGGCTTCTCCTCCAACGAATTCTTTCAAAGACTTTTCTGTTAGGGTACAGAGCATGAGAGAACTAAAATAAGAGAACTTCTATTCCCACTTTCGCACTCCAGGGAGCTTTAAGAATCACTAGCACAAATAGTCCAGCCAGCTGGTTTAGCCAATTGGTGGTCAGTTTACATTTCCTCTAATAAGTGAACTTCTTGACCGTACATTTTAACTGAGTCATTAAGAGCTCCTTTTCCAAGTGTTTTGGCAGGCTAAAGAGGTCTGAGACTGTGCATAGACCACAATAACTAGTAAAGAGGAGAACAGCCCTAGTTTTAATACAGCAGAAGAAATTGATGCACATGGATCCAGAAATTAAAGCTGCAATGAAAACAAAGAAATGCAAATATCCACCTGCAGAATATAACAGAAGCTTTTACTGGAAGGGTTGCTTCTTCAATTAAAATGCAGCCACTTCAGATGCGTGACATGATAAAAGCTTTAACCATTGCTCAAGCATGTTGTGCAAACAACCATGGGAGTGAAGTATTGGAGACCTGAAAACAGAAGAGAGATTCTAGGTGTGCAGTATGTACAAAACCCTAGAGAGAATTTAGTGTGGATGCACTACTCACTCTCACAGGATACCTTGACATTTTTAATACACATGAAAAAGGGGATTCCATGCATGTATATGAACAAGGGATCTCCATTATGGGGAACTGGAATTGTAATATGAGATTCATCACTAACTAATCTCTCACAGGGCTTCAGCAGTCATCACCACCATCTCATTCAGGAACAGACTGGATTCAAAGATGCTTGGCTTGAGCACGCAAGGAGGTTCCAGCTGGAGGTGGTATGGCTGCAAACTGTCTCATGTCACTTGAACTATATGAGTCACACATACAATGGAAGCTACAGTGCTTTGTCTTTCTTCAGGAATCTAAGACCTTATTCCCTGAACCTAGCTTAAAAAAAACAGGGAAAAGAGCCTGGCTGTGCCAAAAGTGCTTGTAGAATGCATGCCTGGACAGTGGGACAGTTTTATATTTGCTTTAGGGGCTCTGTAGAGCTGACCTGTTACACATGACTCAACATTCACATCACTAGTTTGCCCAGGCACAGCCGTGAGCTTGACAGGCAGTAGGATTTAGAAGTCCTTCTTAGGAAGGGAAAACTTCAGATCTCTGCCCATGGTAGCAATCCTTGCCAGCTGCTTCAGGAGCTGTCGTGATTGACTACAAAGACAGTGTTACGCTTGGCACTAAGGGCATTGAGGAGTTTATAGGGGAGAAAATTATTTTTCATATTTCATCTGAGTTTCAAATCTGTCCATGCGTCAGCATGCTTTATAACAATCTCAAAAGCACCACAAAGCCAAGGTAGTTCTTGTATAAATGTTAGGGCCTTTTAGGCTCTTTTGTAAGCAAAGAATGGGTAGTGGACAAAAGCCAGTGGAGAAGAAAAATCTTTGAGAATTATCCTCTGCAAATACTGGCTTCCAGGCTCAGACAGCTGTGTCCTTGTTACTGTTAATAGCAAAGAGCTATGTATGTTGGGCAACATTCCCCTTTGAGTGTATACATAGCAAGCCATCTATTTATTTATTTCTGTGGTGGTGATCATTGGAAAATGCCTATAATCCCATCTCAAATAACTGGCTTTAACTCAGATTTGGCATTCACTGCTTTATAATGATTGAGCCACATTTCCTTGCAATGTTCCAAAAATTGCCGCCAGCCAACTGGGTTGCAAACCTTCCTGGATAAATGAAAATTGTGTGGATATGGGAGTTTACTTTGTTCCGATTAATGTGTGATGTGGATGTCTAATGGCAATTCTCCTGCTCTCCTTACTCTCAGCTCATGGCTTACAAGTAAAAGAGATGTTTCACCTCAAAGAGCTTTTTCTCTTTCTTTCTCTCTCTCTCTCTGTTTTAAAACTCATTCGGTTACCTTTAATGCATAAATTAAGACACAAACTTTCAAGACTTGTGAAATCCTGAGATAAGAAGCCCTCAAAGCAGATGTACTTAGCCTTTAGAGGCAGAACGTTGTGCTTGCTTAAGTCCCAAGAACTGCCAGTTTTGAGCAGGACTACAAGTTCTGGATGGCTGTGAAGCTCCCAGGCAGGACAAGGTGTGAGGCTGAAACTGCAGCAAAGAAAATTTCTGATATAAGTTACACTCACAGGAGTCCTAAGCCCTGCCTGTCAATCAATAAATCAATCGAGATAAGGGCAGACATTCTTCCTCTGTACTGATCCTGGCATAAACCAGATGTATTGATCTGGATGGTCTTGACTGAATTTGCACTCCATGAAACTCAAGATTTGCTTCACTGAAAAGCTGAGAATAAAATCCTTCACTTTTGATTATTACTCCTACTTCACTATATCAGCTTCCATTCAAATATCTTACAGCACTTTAAATTCAATACTAAAAGTCTATGTGACAAAGATAATATCACTTTCATTTCACATAGACTTAGATGAATTAAAGGCTAGAACCAGTATCAGACACAGGTTCTTGCATATCAGGCACTGCAGTCTCAGAACCATTACAAAAGGTATGTTGGAATTGACCTCTGAAAGTCATCTGGCCCAAGCCTCCACTCAAAGCAGGGGCAATTCAGTCAAGTAGCTCAGGGCTTTCTCCAGCAAGGAATAAAATAATAGAGGTTCTACAAAACAGTAGCTTCAAATAGCACTGATATAGTGGGGAAGAACACCTCCTTCCTAAAGCTGACATGCTAGAGTATTTGGGATGACTTCATGAAACCAACTGACAGCTGTCAATGTAGTTCTGGGCTATTCCATCACAGTCAGCCCTGCTTTTAATTAAAATAATTTCAATCTTTTGAATTAAAGCTCTAGATGCAGTTCTTAGTGAATTGCTGGCAAGAAATGTTGGATATACTGCTGCAGTCTGCCTTTGAAATACATGGGCATAGTCCAAGGCTGCTCGAGCCTATGCCTGGTTTGGGACTCCCCACAGGGGTTGCAATAGCAGGAAATTAGCAGCGTGCTATAGCTTTGAGACCACATCTCCTCTCCCTGGCCTGGCCCCTGCTCCAGGAGTACGGAGTGGCAGTCTGGCAAACTGTCTCTGCACTGCTCCAAGATCCCTCCTTCAGAAAGGGGATGTCAGACTACCCATTTAAGCTGTCTTAGCTTTGCATTGCTTCACCATAGTGACAATAACTTTTATTTAATAGGTGGAGGCTCTCACTCATGCTATGAACTATTCTCTGCAGTGTTAGATAAAGCAAATAGTTTTCTTCTGTGCCTCTGTGCACTGGAAGCTCAAAATACATCAGAGGACTCCAAAGTACAGCAACTTACAGATACTTGATAATATCTATCCTACCTTCCATTTGTGCAAGACTCTTTCTTGGTAACTATTGTTACAGTTTTTGAATGCTTCTGCTGAAATGTTTTGTACTGTTCCTCCACAGCAATGTACTGAGTGTATTCCTGTATAACACAATACACTGCACTGTCATAAAGGGCTTTACTGTGTTCAGTCTAAAAGCAATTTTCCTTCATTTCAGTAAATTATACCTTATTCAGGAATAATCATTCTTTTGTACCACCCACCATACACAACTTCTGTTTCTCTGAATTCTCCGATTTCTCTCATCTTACCCTAAACTTTACAATATACTTAACTCTTTTAATCAAAGTCAGCCTCAATAATGCCCTCAATTTACTGTTGCTCTGTACTGAGATTTCCATAAACTTATCTACATTTATCTGGTGATAAAACGCTTACACGTAATGTCAGTAGGTTGGAGCCATTCTCAGCAGAACATAGAAGCATAGAATGGTTTAGGTTGGAAGGGACCCTTCAAGATCATCTAGTTCCAATCCCCCTGCCACATCAGGGCCACCTTCTCTAGACCAGGCCACCCAGGACCTCATCCACCCTGGTCTTGAACACCTCCAGGGATGGAGCATCCACAGCCTCCCTGGGCAGCCTGTTCCAAGTGCCTCACCACCCTCTAAATAAAGAATTTCCTTCCTAATTTCTAATCTAAATCTACCCTCTTCCAGTTTGAACCCATTACCCCTCATCCTATCACTGCAGGCCCTTGCGAAAAGTCCCTCTTCAGCCTTCTTGTAGGCCCCCTTCAGATACTGAAAGGCTACAATAAAGTCTCNCCAGGCTGAACAAGCCCAACTCTTGCAGTTGGTCCTCGTAGAAGAGTCATTTTGGCCCACTGATCATCTTTGTGGCCTTCCTCTGGACTCTCTCCAACAGATTTACGTCTCTCTTGTACTGAGGGCTCCAAAGTACGTATAGTACTCCAGGTGGGGTCTCATGAGAATGGAGCAGAGGGGCAGAATCATCTCCCTTGACCTACTGGTCACACTTCTTTTGATGCAGCCCAGGATACGATTGGCTTTCTGGGCTGCACTCATGCATTGTTGGCTCATGTCAAGGTTTTCATCAACCAGCACCCCCAAGTCTTTCTCCTCAGGACTGCTCTCAATCCACTCGCTGCCTAGCCTGTATTTGTGCTTGGGATTGCCCTGACCTGTGTGCAGCACCTTGCTCTTGTCCTTGTTGAACTTCATGAGGTTGGCATAGGTCCACCTCTCAAGCATGTCAAGGTCCCTCTGGATGGCATCCCTTCCCTCCAGTGTGTCAACCACACCACACTGCTTGGTGTTGCCTGCAGAACTGCTGAGGGTGCACTTGATCCGACTGTCCATATCAGTGACAAAACAGGACTAGTCCCAGTACCTATCCTTACAGAACACCACTCGCCACTGGTCTCCACCTGGGCATCGAGCCATTCACCACAACTCTTTGAGTGCAACCATCCAGCCAATTTTTTATCCACTGAGCGGTCCATCCATCAAATCCATATCTTTCCAATTTAGAGACCAGGATATCATGTGGAACAGTGTCTAATGCTTTGCACAAGTCCAGGTAAATGACATGAGTTGCTCTTCCCTTATCCACCGATGCTGTAACACTGCCATAAAAGGCTACCAAATTTATCAGGCACAATTTGCCCTTGGTAAAGCCATGTTGTTTGCCACCAATTACCTCTCCATTTTCCATGTGCTTCAGCAGAGCCTTCAGGAGGATCTGTTCCATGATCTTACCAGGTAGAAAGGTGAGACTGACTGGCCTGTAGTTTCCCAGGTCTTCCTTTTTTCCCGTTAAAGATGAGGGTTATGTTTCCCCTTCTTCAGTCACTGACTACTTCACCAGACTGTCATGACCTTTCAAATACAATGGAAAGTGGCTTAGCAATGTCCTCTGCCAGTTCCCTCAAAACCCATGGATGGATCTCATGAGGTCCCATGGACTTGTAGCTCTTCAGATTCTTTAGATAGTCTCGAGTCTGGTCTTTGCTTACAGTGGGACGATCTTCCTGATTCCAGTCCTTGCCTTTGCCTTTTGCAACTTGGGTGATGTGGCTAGAGCCTTTACCCATGAAAACTGAGGCAAAGAAGCATGATGCATTCATGATGCATTCCTCTTCCCCTCTTCCTAGGCTCTCCCTGTTTAGCTGAAGCACTTCTTGCAGTTTCAGTATCTGAATGCCTCATGAGCACAGATTTATTCTTGCTGTAGAGGCATATTAGTGATGTAGAAGTGAGCCATGGAAAAGCTAAGGAAATCTTCCAGAAGAACTTACAAGTTTGTATGGACACAATTGCAGGTGCCCAAAGGAAGACACCATACACACCTTGATTTTCATGAAGTGCTGAATCCTTCTGCTTGAAAACCTAGACCCCCTCAAGGTTTTCCAGCTGGTTGATGAGATATTGAGATTCCTTATCTAAGTAGTCAATTCTGAAAACAATAGTGAGCAGAAGTTTGAGGTCATATTGGCAGCCTGTGGTAAAGACTGCAGGACAGATCAATGGGCATTTACACGCTAATCTTCCACTGAGGATGGAGGTCAGTGAGAGCAAGGGACCTAACCAAGCTCTGGGGACCTGGATCTCCATCTCAGCTGTGCTATCATCTATACTACTTGCCCTATCACCTGGACCGTCCTTCTCCTCACGTTGCAGTATAGTCATACACCACAGGGCACATACAAACATAAGTTATGGTTGAAAAGAATTAAAAGGAGAGAGAGTTTTGCTAGTTTTAAAACTGAAGATGGACTTCAGCACATCTTGCCATCCCCAACGGACAGCATGTCCCAGCCAAGAGGAAGAATGCTGAAACTACTCCCCTGAACTGGGCTGATGATGTGTAACTCCCATTCATCTTCTGGTAGCTTTATTTTCTTTCGAGTACTAAAATGGAAAGCCATTCAATTGGCAGATGAAGGGGTCAGAGCATCCTAAACTCCAGACACCACCAGGCAGCTCTCCTGTTTCTGCGTGGCAGCTCTGTCATGGGTCTGGTGTCTTAGGGACAAGACAAAGGAGCAATACCAGCACATTACCTCTGCCTATAGAGTCTGGCAAGACATATGGTCCATCTGGCTGATTTATATTGGCAAAGGAGCCAGTTCATATTTTATATATATTTTGGCTTAACATCTTGATTGTGACATATAACCATGGCCAATTTCAGGCTGGAACCAAGCAAAAAGAAACAAAACTGACCCAAAAAATATAAGGGAGCAGCCAAGAAAAACGATGACTTTTAAGTCATTGAGAACACTGCCATCTCTAGGTAATGTGGGTGCTGAAAATACATGCAAAAATCAACGTAGGCCTGAGCAGTGTGCTGGTGCTATGAAGGGCACTGAATATAAATAAGTCTTCCAGGTAAGGAGACACTCTATCATGTACTGAACTCTGCATGCTACGCCACAAGGAGGTAGAGGAGGCGTCACTCATGCAACCAAAGTTCCTGAGAGTGACAGTAGAAAGCTAGGTGTGGACCGTCATCCACAGTCAAAATAGACACCCATAGGAAAATGAGAGAGGAACAAGCCACAGAACCAATGGACTGGGGAAGTGTACTCATAAAGTCTGTCAATCTTCCAGCACTGTTAAGTGACTTAATTTTCTTTTAAGCCCTGCAATTGTCTAGTTGGTGGGACTGCCTTGCATGACAGCTATCCCACAAAGGAAAGCTCACAAAATCTGCTCCAGAGCAGACAGAGCTAATTGGTACATAGTGGCTTTAACTGATCTGGCACTGCTGAAATCCCTGGAAGTAAGACATAATAAAGACAAGCGGCCACAAAGCCCCACGTATCAAACTGCTGTTAGCAGTGAGTCTAAGGAAACATTCAGAGATTAACAGCAGGGATGAGAGCCCTGCCCTGGCCAGCACATGCCTGAGGATATGATTACTGCTTCTCTGATGTGAGTCAGATATAACCTCCTGCCAGCTAGCTCTTGGTGACAACTGAAGTCTATGTATTACCTGGCTCAGAGCCCAGTGACCAATAACCTCCAATTCAGAGACCAAGCTTAACCAAGGCCATTAAACCAACCAAAACCCAGAGTATTAGTTAAACCTCTTTCTCTTGCGTACTCTTTCTCTCTACAGTCTACAAAGCATGATGGAGATGGCATTCCTGGGTTCTTGTCACCTTTTATACCAACATATCATAGAATTCCAAGAAAGAGGGAAAACTGAAATATATCGTGACATAGAGAGGTCAGTCTAGAGAGATCTTAATATTCCTGTGTCTGGTCTGTGGCCTGCACATCTAATAAGACACGAACATAGTCCTTTCTGTGCTTATGCCCCATTTCTATATACAAACCAGCTATGTTTTGTAACGTGACACATTGTCATTCAGCTGTCCCCTCCTGGTTACCAGCCTAAATACAGAAGAAACCAGAAAACTTTTATTCATCCCTAATGCAGGTGAAAACACTTCTACAGACAGAATCAGTTTAGCTCAATCTAAAGTTGAAGGCAAATACAAACACTTCTGGTGGCCACAGTTTTTAATCATAAAGGTGATATTCTGGCCAGCTGTATATTCTTCCCTCACAATGTCTAGGAAATCCTTGTCACGGTATCAAGAGTTTAGCAGGTGGAAAATATGGTACCAAACTTCCTGACCATACTTACGGTCAGTGGCTTAGGCTCAAGACAGATTAACTTAAACCTAATAAATTCACTGCAAGGACTCCTGCTGCAAGATCCTAAAATCTTGACCAAAGTCATAATCAGAGGTCTGAGAGTTTTTGGTCTCCAGCTGACTATCCAGTTATCTACTCAGTATGACTGTAGTTCAGTCAAGTTCAGCTGTGGCTATACTGTAGTTGTGTTTATTTTATTTCCCTTCTCACATCACCACACATGAATACAGTCGGTCAGTGATGCTTGAAAGGCATTGACGAGCAGAATGATGGGCTCGCACTTACTGCTACACTTTGCCATACCCAGGAGCCTGCTGTTTTTCATTCCAGTACACAGAGATGTCAGTTTTCTTAATAACCTGCAAGCCCTCTTGGCTTGCATGTTATATTTCTTGGTTCAATTTTACTCCTTTCTTTGTGAGTAGTAGAAGCTTCACAAATAAATGAAGCACTTGCCTGTGCTTTAACCACCAGATTCCTTCCACACTGCACTTAGCAAGGAATGAAAGAACGAACAATCCAAGCCACAGAAGGCTCGGTTTACCCTGCTACAGACAGATACGTACAGCAATCTTTTCTATCAAGCCAACTCCTCCACCACAAATGGATTCAATTCAGTGAAAAGCAGCATTTCCAGCTTCATTCTCCTTGGTAAATTCTGCTGTGGGAGGACACATTTATTGATGGTCAAATTTATGTAGGAATGATCCTACTGATGGACCCTGCAGTAGGAAATAGCTGAATCTTGCCTTTCCTCAGCCCCAGCTCATCCTCCATGCTGGTGCAACGGTTTCCTGAGGGAGGAAGGAGTTCTGAGTGTTTTCAGATGTACCTTTTTACCGAGGAATATTTTATGGCCAACTCATGATAACCTTTGAAGATTGCTGGAGTTATGAATAGATCAGGCCATCAGATCGGAAGCACTGAGGCTGGACCCAGAAGAATTAGTTATGTTTGTCTGGAGCTGTACAATGTGGGTTTATCCAGTGGGACAGGACTATGTTAAGTACATACATAGTTTGTACTTTCCACATCTTCATTTTACCTGGCTTGTTTAATCTCATTACATTAGATAATAAAGGGTCAACCATCCTGAATTGTGCTAAAATATGAAATGAGCACAGCACACACAGATGGTGTCTGAAAAACTCCAGGATCAAATAACCACTGAAAGCTTTTGTAGCACAGGTATTCCTGAAGTAACTGGGAAATTTAAAGTTCTGGGACTTCCTTTCTCCTCTGACCTATGCAGAAACATAGACAAAAGTGCCCAGTGATTTCCAACCAGTTTAGTGACTGGGAAAGTATGTTCCACATGTCTCACTTTGAGCTTGACTTTTGTAGGATTATTCAACTGGGCCTTTTTTCTCCTGCTTACATGTTCTTACAAGATACTTGACAAGGAGTTATCACAGTGCCTATCATCTAATTGTGAAATTATTCTTGGAACAATCCTGAAAATGAATTATGATTTCTTTTTACACAGAATGACCTGAAGCCTCCAAATACCCAACATGCTTATCTATGGCAAAGTCAGGAACTGAATGCAGGAGTTGTCATCAATTACATATGTGTTCAGGAGGCTGCCCTTGACCTCTTGCAGAACCTATTCTCATGCAATCTTTCTTTTTTTTTTCTAGTTAATTTGGACATAGTAGCAGTGCTACACTGACAGAGACCATGCATAGCCTTCAGGAATTGGCCCTCTGGAATAGCAAAAGAGATTGTCTCACAGACCAAGAGGAAAAAGAGAGAGACAGAGCTGAAACAAATAGGGTTAAAAAAGGCATTGTCAGGAGTGGATCCAATTTGGTTTTCCTTTACATTATCCCTTCCAGGGCATAACCTCCTTGCTGCATTTCCCTTTTCTTCCTCCTGTTTCTATGTGCCCAGAGAGGTCACTAGAAAAGTCACTCTTAGTAGGCAGCCTGGCTTAGTGGCTGAGCAACTGGATAAGGAATTCTGAGCTCTATCCCCCCACAGCCATGGATCTGCTGCAAGACTGGGGCACCTCCTTCCAGTTCCCTGTATCTTCCTTTCCCTCTTCTCTCCCCAGACACACACATCTGGTTAATTTATTTTGCTTGAAAACTCATCTAGGCATAGGCTGTTCTTAATGAGGTTGCACACAGGGCAGGTCAATTGCAGGCTTGGATGTGGGCTTTAGATATGCTTGTAATATAAATGATAATGATCTAAAACCCATCTGTGCAAAAGTAATGTTTTGAAAGAAGTAGTTTTAATTTATGAATATAGGACTGGGGACCTGTAGGTGGGGAATGTAGAAGGTCCTGGTATTCTTTGAGAACTGAGGAAAGCTGAAGCAAGGACTACTCCACATGTGAGGCCTTGAAGAACAATTGTCTCTTACACTTGGAAAGAGCATCTTTCCATTTATCTCTGTCTTCATGCTTCTACCTTTTAGCTTTTGTTTTAAAAATAAAGATGATGCCTTTTTGGTGTTTCTTTTTCTTAACTTCTCTGGCACTCTCCCTTCTTTCTGTCTCTAGGTCATACTCATCTTGCCTTATGCTTAAACCTTTCCTAACGTCTACTTTTCTGTCTTTGCGATTTGCTTTCTCCAATCTTTCTTCAATTCAGCCTCCCCACCCCCACCATCTCCTCACATTGTGCATGTGCGTTAATGGGAGAGAAAGCAAAAATAAGAGCCCAGAGCCCACCCATTGCAGTTCTTTCCACAATGCCCAGAAGGATCTGTGTTTGAGGCATGTTTTAAAGATCATTGTAAATCAGGAAACAGTAAGGTGGAGTGAAGGGAAATTGGAAAGAGCTCTCAGCTTATGAAAGTATACTGCAAGAACATGGGCCCTCACTCCAGTTTAAGCTTGCCAACAGTTACTAGACCAAGTTCCTTCAACAAAAAGTCATTATTATGACTAACCATTCTGTATTTATAGAGAAGTAGGGTTAGAAGACAAACAGTTTAAGCAGTGCTCTTGTGCTAGATGTTCTTTGCTTTTTCCTGTATGTGGTCTTTTATTCTAGCGTTAATTGTGGCTGTAAATCATTCCCAGCCTGCTTTGGAATGAGTTTGCGCTGACTTTGTGCTGTTGAAAACATAGTACATTTATACATATAAGATATAAAGCATTCAGCAACCCCAGGGGTAAAAAATACCATGCATCAGGAATCAAACTCACAAAACATTTTTAAAGTATTTATCATTAAAATATTTATCTGCCTGTTGCCACAAATGGCTACAGCTATTTCTGCACGATGCAGAGGACATTGGAGTGAGCAAAGTGGTCACTGACAGGTGTGTTTGAGAGGCATTTATGCCAGAAAAGTTTTTGTTTTCACAAAGGACTTGATCTGGAGATAAAAGAGTCTTGTTAGGACTGAGTGGTGAACAGGATAGGGAAGGACTGTGGACATTTAACCCCTGTTTATGACCATCCAGGCCAGAAAGGATGAGGCCAAAAAAAGCTTGAAAGAGAGAAGAATGGCTTAGATTTCTATTTTTTTGCTTGTTGGAATATATCAGCCCTACGAGAGGGAATGTTATTTAAACCACCCGGGGTGCACATTCCTCTGAGAGTCAGGGAACATGGAAGCTCGGCAGGCAGGCCAGATGCCAGGCTGGGACAGAGCAACCCTCTCACAGCCTTCCTACATTCCTATCAGCTCTAGCAAAGGGAGGGATACAAAAATAAAAATTAATTAATTAATTAATTAAAATAAAAGAGCTTGTTAAATCTCATACAACTTTCAGATCAAATTTTCATCCTGTTTCACTCTAAAAGTCTCTTGAACAAGCTCAGTGCTTCAAAGCTGAGGCTGCACATCTCCCAGGAAAGGTTCCTGTGTTTAATAAGCTGTTTTGACTGGAATTAAAAGCAAAAGTAAAGATTTCTGTTGGTCTAGCAATAGAAAATGTGGCCCAGACCTGTAACCCCAATCTGACCAGACAAAAATGTGTACTCTGTTAAAAACTGGACATTTGTCAGAAACATTGACATTAGAATAGCTCTGGTTCCCCTGAAGTCAATAGCAAAAAGTCTCATCATCTCTAATGGAAATACCTGTGACTAATTTTATTTGGAAAGTAAGTGCTGGAAGGTGGTGCCAGAACACCAACGTAATAAACTTCTAAGTTATATAGTGGCTCAGCTACTGGACAAAATAGCTACCAATTTATTCTTTTCAATCATTCCACCACAAAATTAACCCCTGAAGTGCTTTTTATTGTAAGAGCACGCTGAATGCTGACAAGCAGGGAAGCACAGAGCAACTAACATACCATTAACATGAGCAATGCCTATAATTAGCTTGTAATAGGATGGAACCATGATTCATGTGATTCAGACATTCTCGAATGACCTGGGTAAAATTTTAGTTGCTCCTGAGGACCCTGTCAAGGTTCCCTGGTGTCTTGTCTCCAGGATCTTCAAGCACAAAACTGCACATCACCCTGTTAACTGCATCAGAAGTCCTGGAAACAGGGGATCAGGCCTTTCTACCACCACTGCAGTGAGAACATGTACCACCTCCTTTGGTGTCCACACTTTCCATCCTAGGGCACACAGATATAAAAATAAATACTGCATCAAGACAGGTAATGTCTTCAGAGGGTTTTACTAAATGAAAAATGAAATCTAACCCCAACAGAGAACCCTTTGCTCTGACAGTTCTTGTTTCCTTTAAGTTTTGTTTTTCTTCCTTTAACACAAATATGATCCATCATCTGCCCAAATTCAAACCTGATGTAGACTTTCAAAAACTGCTCCCTACTAACTGTAGTACTCAGGTGGCAGTCTGTCCTTTCCCGTCTATTCTTTTTAATGTCTCTATTCAGCAGAATTTCCCTCACAATTAAATCCTGTATTTGAAAGTTAAAGTGATAGAAGTGAACAGCCCTGACTGAAGAAAGCATTAGTCCTCACAGGAACATATATGCCCTTTGCAGGCTGGAAGGTCCACTGTAAAAGTTTCCAAAATCCACCTGTTTTGATTAGTATGGTTTTCATGCAGCAGGCTAGACACAATAAAATACAGGGGTTTCATTTCCCCTTTTATTTAAACACTTCTTTTCCACTAACTGTCCTGTTTCCTGATTCATCTAAATCAAAGTTAGCAAAACTAAAACACTCCTGGAAATCTACAAATCAGTAGATAAAATAACTGAGTTTGATCAGTTGCTAAGAAGAGTAGGACTAGTTGCAATTTCCAAGGGACTGGATAGTATACATGCTTATTTTTACAGCAAACTCATCAGTTATCCCAGGATTTCAAAACTCTTCATAAAAAAAAAACCCCAGAGCTTTTAATTTTCCAGTATGTATTGCTACTAGCACTGGTTAGAAAACATGTCTTTCCCACCTTGGAACATAATGAGGGCAATGATTCAAACACAGAAAAATGTGCCCCAAAAGAAGCTGAACTTAAATCTAGGCTCTCACAGCTCCCATGAAGCATCAGGGTGTCCTCACTAGGAAAGCTAACAAAGTACATCATCTGAAACCAAATCCTGCCAGAAATTTCAGACAATAGGGTAGAATCAGCCCAAAAGACAAGTCATTTTAGCTCCTGTGTTGTCCTGCAACAGCATTCAAAAAAAGAAATGTTCTGAATTAAATGCAGTTCCTTAGTCTAAATACAGGCAAAATTCTCTATTGTAAGTTCTTATCTTCTGTGGTTTGTACTTTTTTTCTTGTCAAAGACCAGTCCTATCTTAAAAAAGATTTTGATAAAAACCTTCAGCCCATTAGCTACATGTAATAACAGATAAAAACTTCACTTTATTATTAGGACAACTGAGACACAGAAATAAGAAGTGGTTACAGAATAACTTTGTGATAGACCTGTGAGCTATATCTCCAACATTTATCCCAAGCAGCCACCAGTGATCTGTCTGATCCTGATTTCTTGATTCCAAGTTTGGCATCAAAATAAATATTTTGGCCAGTTGAATTTAGTTTAATTTAGTTCAGAATTTTTCTCTCCATTCCTTCATAACATAACATTAACAAAAACAAGCAAACCAAAAGTATATAATCTAAATCTCCCTTAAATTTGAGTAACACAGAAGCAGCTTGCTCCATAGAATGGAGTAGGTGGAATCAGGACCTAGCAGAAGATGCAAAAGTAGAAAAACTATCCACACAAGAAGTTTTTCATAAGGCTATTTGGGTTTTTTTGTATTGGAGACTGGGGAATATAAATGTAATGAGACAATGTTAATGTTCTGCTGGGGCAGCAGTTCTTTCCCTGTGTGTTTTCACAGGACCTGGAATAGGGGAGTTCCATTCTCAGCTGAAGTCTGCAGTCATTAAAGCAATGGTAGTGCTAACAGTTGCGCACCACCCTCTAGATAAGAAACACATGTGCTCCAAAGGGCTCAGTCAAGTGAAGAATACAAAGCATGAGAGGAAACAACTCTTATTTAAGCCATTTACAGAAAGAAGACCTGGGTCCAGAAATCTGAACAAGGTCGCTATACGGCCAAGAACTGAATCCAGGTTTTCTCTGTCCCCATCTAACACTTCAAATGCAGGGCCATCTTCTCTCTCAAGGATAGAATCATAAGCATAGAATCATACTTTTGATGCACTGATAAATCACCTGCCATCAGATGGTTATCTCATAAAAACTTTACTTCTCTCATAGAAGTGGGCTTCCTGATTAAATAATAGGACTAAATCATATCTTAGCTTGCATTGAATAATGACAGCTCATATCATTTAAAAAAAATGTAGCTGAACTTCAAAATACTGGGCTTGAGTGATTCAATAACTAAAGGACAACTGCAGGACAATTGTTTCTGCAATGTCAGGCAAGCTTTAATATAAATAGAAAATATAGAATAAAGATTTCTACTACTTACCAGCACACTGATTGTTTTCATCCAACTGGTAACCAAACCGACAGATCAGAGGTCTTGTAACAGTAGGGTAGTTAGGGACGGGGCCTGGTGCTGGGGGCGGTGGATAAATATTTGAATAAGGATTCAGATATGGTGATCGATACACTGGGTTTGTTCGGGGTACACATAAATAGCCACCATTCTGGTTGACACACACCATATCTCCTCTGCAGGCCTCAGGAATAGTCCGGCATTCATCAATATCTGGAAGGAAATAGCAGAAATTAAATGAGTCATTGCTTCTTAATGTGAGCTATCCTAAAATAGTTATATTTTTCTCAAGACTTCGCTAAAAAAGTTGATACTCTCTTTGAATGGAAAAGCTAATCCTTCCTTGTGGAGCTTCACTTTGAAGTTAGATCACACTAAAACAGGAAATATCCAATATATATTCAACACATACTGTGTTCTACTTATTTTACTTCACTTTCAGAGGTTAAAGGGAGAGGAGAAAGCCTGTTTTGTTATTCCATAAATGTTCAGTTTAAACACTGATTTACACATGGCTCTAGCATGCTACTGCCTGTTCCTGCTAGAGGGTCTGTCCAAACCACAACATGCAGATCAGGATCTCAAATACTGGTGGTTTGGTTTGCCCAGCTGTGAAACTTGGATCCTGATTTGGAACTCCTGAGCTTCCTCCCACAGAAAAAGTTAGGGATGTTCAGATCTGGGGACATGGTTCAGGTCTCTTTCTTGCTCTGATTGAGATTGTTGCTGAATTAAATTTAGAAAGAAACAAATGGTTTACCCAAACTAAGCATTCACCTGGTTCTCAAGGCAAAGAAGCTGTAGGTTGCTATGACAGGGCAAGCAGTCTATTGCTGGATTTTCCCTTATTGTTCAAGTGACTTTAGTGCATGAAGAAAATTCTGTCCTGGAGACTGAATGCCATAGATTAAAAGATGCTATAGGGCAAAGTGCGCATTTTCCTATATTGATTCAACAATTTACTTTGAGTTTCAACTCTGAGCAGTGGCAGACTTTATCTGAGCCTCCAGGTGGAGGCTACAAAGACAGCAAATACTGCATTTGGAGGAGAAAGCGGAGGGTGAACAACCCTTGTCTTTTGGCAACTAGATTGAGCTCCCATCAAAATGCATCAGTGTTATTTGAGAAGCACTGACAGCCAATTAGTATCTCAACAATGTCAAAGATACTTGTGCTATGTAAACTCACACATATTTATATATATATATATACACATTTGTATATACATATATACAAACACACATATTTGTCACACACCAAGAACTTTTCAACTAAGATATACTAACAACAGCACAATGTTAACTCAATAAAGCCAGGATTTCTGAACTGCAATTTAAATGTATTGATTTAATTAAAGTCCTACCTAAGCATTGCCCAGAAGCACGATCCAGGTCAAACCCATTAGTGCATTGCTGCTAAAATGAGAAAACAAAGGACAGTCAGTGACTGTGAAATAAGAGGGTTGCAGAGTCAAAGGCTCATCTGGGTTATTATGCTTAGTACAATAGATCAGCACTATAAAGTACACTGAAACAAAGTCCTTTCCCTGAAGGACAGCCAGCAAGGCGTCATGAACCTGAGGCCTCAGCGCATATGCCAGCCCTTAACTCAGAAGGTAGTACCCTCAGGTGGTGATAACATCAGACTGTTTCTCTCCCTGGGGATAACCAATGCATAATGTGCAATGGGCTCCATACCAATTGCTAACACAGAAGTTACATTTTTTTGTCTTTTTTTTTTTTTTTGCCAGAACAGGGCTGGGTCAGTTAAAAGGCTCTAGCCAACCTCCCTAACAGGCTCTAAAACTCCACAGATAGATCATTCAGTACATGGCTAACATGTTGAGATCCATCTGACTGAAGCCACAGTTCAAACATAACAAGCTTAATAAAAGTAAGGCTTTTTGTTTACACCAAACCTTTTCATTTTTAGAGGATAAATCTTTAGATGACACATATTCTAGGCATGCAAGATTACTGGAAGTCTTGTTCCTTGCTATCCTGTGGTGCTGTTCTTTATCAGACTCCGAGTCTTCAGCACCTCATCAGTGACCCTCAGCATTTCTAAACCAGTGAGTCCTGGTGATGATTGTGTCAAAACCCATTAACATAGTCCACACTCTCCCTAATTTTTGACTGGACATCCAGCTACTTAGCAATGGGCCAAGCAACTGACACAGGCACAGGAGCCTGCCAGTAAACAAGTTATACTAAAGAATGTAAGCAAGAGATATCCAGAAAACAGGAACCACTGAAGTAACCAGAGGGCACAGAGATGGAGTGTGTTCAAGATTCTTCTTTCTCTGTTGTTGCTAAATGATAAAGACGCTTATTTTTGGAAATTTGTGGAAGAGTAAAGTACTTGATTCATGTTTGGAAAAAGTAAATTGTAGATGAGTGACAAAAGGTTAGAGGGATAAGTCAGTGGACCATTGCAGGAACTAGGGAGGGGACATGAAGTGAAACACATGGCACTCTGGGCTGCACCTGCCACTTGCACGTATGAAAACCACAAAAACACTGCTAGAAGTGTCAAACAAGTACAAAGGAATTCTGCCTTCATTTACTTTGGCATTCCGAGATGTTTTGGTATCATGTTGTGGAAAGCCAAGATATTCTGCTGGGAGAATGGATAATCAGCCTCATGTTGTAAAGAATGTATGTACTCTACCTTATGTCCTCTTGTCTTGTGCTGTGGTGTGTACACTATAACTAGTTTAGCAGGAAAAGTTAAGTTATTCTTTTGGACAATAAACAATGATCTGGAAGCACTGAAACTACTGTACAACTGGTTTCAAACACTTTCTAGAATTTTATTCTAGAGAAGATTCCAAAATTGTTGAAATTATTAGTTTCAATATCTTCAGGAAGAATTTGTTGCTATAATTTTGGTTTCAAGTTGCTTTTAGCTTATACTTCAAAAACCAATTTACGGTACAAAATGTTTTTATAAAAATTGCAACAGAAACAATATTTTTTATGTTATAAAAACAAATGCTTAAAGACATCTCAAAAATTCTCAAGGGGCATGAAAAGCATTTCCCATACAGATTCAATGTTCACAAAAATATCAATAAACATGCCATGTGCAGGAAATTTTCAATGTAATAGAAAAACACAACTACATTTCAGAGACTTTTGGCAAAGGTATTTAGAAACAGAGCTCTGGATACTGAGTATATCTGGATTATCAACTAGGAATCTAAACTTAACATGCCTTTGGGAACTGTTTTGCCTAATTTCATGTCCATATGGAGTCCAAGAACACAAAGAACTAGTGCTTCTGCTATTTCAAAAACTGGACTGCTTTACTTCCATTCACCCTCAAAAGCCCTGCCTCTTGAACAAAAATGGTTTCAGACATAAATAAAAATGAAAACTAGGATACAATTATTGAGGATCACAACTTGGAATTGTCTTAAGACAAGATCCTGCTATACACAGAAAATTTGTATGGATAGGTTTTCAAAGCAAGGATGTTCCCCACCACAGAACTGAGCTGTCCCTGCTCTTGTGGGATGTTTTTTCTTATTTCCTTTTCCAAAAGTGTTCAGTTCAGAGGCAGAATCAGGTTTTCAGTGAGGTCCAGGTTTCTACAGGGATATTTTGCTGAGCTGGCAAGGATGAGTCAATAAGCTCAGTCCATGTTCAACTCTAGTATCCTGCTGGCTCTAGGCTCTCCTTTCTAAACCCATAGACCACACAGCTTCCTTTTCATGTAAACCCCAGACCACAGAGCTTCCTATTCACCTGCTAGCCAGTTAAATCTCCTGCCATACAGCACTTCAGTACAAAACAGTACATGATCTCTGCATGCACCTCTCACCTGTGCTTTTCCAGGGCTTGAAAGGCAGACAGCCAGTGTGAAAGCAGTCAGTATCCTGTAATGTGCAGAGAAAACAGGCTGAAAACTTTCTGATATCCAGGTTCATTGTATAGAATTAAATACACATGGACAAATTAATTTCCAGTGACACTCCAGTGTATTCCACGGAGTTTTATTAACATGAATTTGACCTCTGGAGAAGGAGCAATAGAACTGTGGGCCAGACTCAGATCTCAAAGCCACTAATTTTACTATGGTGTTATGCAACTGGGATCAGAATCAGACTGTACATGTCTATTAACTGATATACTTTTTTATGACACTCCATGCAGCAGCTGTCTAATGAAAAATTGTGCAATCGTCAATAAAGCATTTTTGCTCCTTTCTTACACCTTTCTTTTGAGAATATAAAAGATTTTTTTGCATGTTATGCACATTTTACAGATGGGTAAACCAGAGCACAGGCCCTGCCTAAGCTCACAGTGCAACGCACTGGCAGGACTGCAGACGTGTCACGCAGGAGGTCCTGAAACCAAGCCAGTTGCTCTAACCGCTAAACTGCATTTCATCCCCAGGAGACTATATTTGAGATAGATACATTTTCTTAGGGCCAGATTCTGTCCCTTTACTCAATCTTGAGTAATACGTTGCTCTGCAAGTAGACACACTTTGACAGGTCAACAGCTACTAGATGCTGATGTCAGCTAGTGCCAGGACACTGGCTATCTTCAATGGAGCCTTTCCTTGTTATATCATCTTCACATCTAGTGGGACCTAATGGGTCTCTTCACTGCAAATGAAAGAAGAGGATCCATTACTAACAGGGCTCTATGGCTATTTTTGGAACTCCTTACCTGGAGCACAAAAATTCTGGTCAACTAAGCTCCTATCCCTAAGTATTTACTAACAGACAGAAAACCAGGAAAGGACAGAAAAAAAATACATATTTTTTTCTATATACTATGGATTTCAGTGTTTTGTTGTTGCCTTATATGAGACTTCTTCTCACTACAATTAGACCTCACATCTTGCTTATCTTGGATTCTAGTTCTGAACTGCAATTGTATACAATACATTCCCACAAAACCAGTACAGGAAGCAAGGGATATTTTAGGTAGCCTTAGTTCTGCTATGCAAGAAGGCTGCCACCTTTCTCTTTTAGACCTGTCTCTGATTTCCAATGCAAACTGAGCTGCTGAACAAGACCTACAAATGCATCAGACAAAACAATATGCACACAGTTACTAACACATTTGAACAAATTTGTTTGAAATTAGGAGACAGGCAGAAGCTCTGAAAAGTAAACATAAGCCTTAAAACAGTTGTTCATAGTACTGCAGAGGCAGATCAGGCTTCTTGGCAGCTTTTGAGTGACAAGGAAAGGCAAATTTTGCACAGACTTTTTCTTGGAGTTGGATGCAAAGCATTCAAAGTACAGTGCTATCCATTTAGGCTTGCACTTCATTTACTGATTCCTCAAATCTTTTTGAAGAGGTTTTACAGCATGCAGTGGTATAAAGGTTGCATACTCATTTGATATATAGCAAGAACAGCACTAGGAGGAAATACAGCAGGTTATAGCTGGACGTTAATGTATCTAACAACTGGGCTACGCTCTACATTATGGCAGAGCAGTGCATACTAACAAAATCTCCCATAAAACTGGTCAGATAACACTCATACTTTTCTAGACAGGTCTTTAGTCTCCATTGTTACAAGATGATATATTCTTTCCTCTTGGTAGGGGGGTTGACCTCACTGCCTCATAAATGCTCTGCCTGCAACCACCATCTCAATTTGCTTGTTATTTTGGATCTCAAATCCCCTCGAGAATTATTAACAGACATGCAGCACAACCTATCAACACTATATGCAGCTGGTCACAGTAGCTTGCCCAGCAGGCAAAGTATTTCAAACTAGTAATTAACTTCTGCAATAGTAACTAATTTGCTTCAAATCAATCACTGTAGCCAGTGGGATAGTTTGCTGTCACAATTCAGCACTCCCGCAGATGCTACGGTTTCTAAAGTGCAGAGTATTAGCACAGATCAAAAAGGAACTCGTCAGAGACAGCACAGATTTAATAACAGATCATCTTTCCCCACCCCTGACCATTGAGATCCCATCTCTTTACAAATGGCTTTAGCAAGTGGATTGGCATACTGAATCCCTGCCACAGATATTTTCCACAAATAGGTTTCCCTTCAGTAAGTAAAGAAGTTTCATGCATACCACTTACCTTTTTAATCCTTGCATGTCCAAAACTGTTGGAGAAAGGTGGAAAAAAACCAGAGCCTATGCTGATGAATAGCTACAAAGTTTTTCCAAACATTACCCTCTTCTAGCACTTCAGTTCCTCAGTCATTTATAGTCCAAAGAATGAAATAGCAAGTAATGGAGAAGATAGGGAGCCGTCTGTACCTCCTCAGACACTGGAGAGAATACAGAGAAAGCACCTGGTTTTGCTTAGTTCTCTTCTGTAATTCAGCATTAAACCAATTGGAGGAGGAATGTTAAAAATGAACACTTCATTTTCTAAGTATGTTAAACAATGCAAATGGGGGCCTCAGCCTGGGACAGCTGGTTTAGATTACAAAGCTCACCAACTGGCTAGACTCCTCACAACAACCTCGAGGAGCCTGCCAGGATAAAACACTAACAGCTTGAAGGAAAGCCTCTCCCGCTGCAAACTTCACAGTTAAATGTGCCTCAGAGCAGAAAGCACCGTTATTGGACAGAAACCCTTATCAAGGGACTGGAGAAGGGAAGGGATTGTTTTCCTTGCTCTGAGAACAAAAAAAAAGCCAGGCTTTTTGGAGGCCCTCTAGCCAGTGTCTCGGCCGATGAATATGCAACACTCGCTGCTTCGTGCCAATGGCATACTGATGAAAGGTCTGACCCTCTGGGAGGTGAATAACTTGAATTCATGACGATCACAGCTACAGGAACTATATTGCTTGGGGATTATTTAAAAACAGGAATAAACAAATTAAACGTTCAAAGGAAAAGAAATGACTTGTCTACAAACACTGGCCTTTTTTAAACTGACCCTATGCTTAAGGGAGCTGTTTGTGAAATGAAGTATTTCTCAGGAAAGACATATCTTGCAGATCTCCAGTTATGATTGAAGAGGAAGGAAATAAAGTACTTTTTCAGGTATTTTGCAACTTTGCCACAGGCAGAACTTTAGAAGGTCAAGAAGAACATTTATGAGATGTGAGAAGTAAGCAATCAGATGCTGCAAAGATTATGCTAGATCCAAAGATGAACACTGAAATTAAATACAGATATAGACATTAAATTACTATTTTTAATTTCTATTGACTCTTCCATTTGAGGAAACCCTTTATTCTTAAGGAACATGAAATGTCTGACAAGATAAAAATCTATCATACATCTCTCTGTAACAGACTGAGAAACAGAAAAACAGAGTTGTTATAACAGGTACTAATGAAACTGGCCTCTAAACATCAATACCTATCTTGAGATACAAAGATTGAGCTGCCTCATGGTTGCTGAGAACCCACAAGTCATATCAGTGCCAATGGGAAGTGCAAGAGCTCTGTACCTCACCAACTGACTCTAATTGTCCATATTATTTTTCAAAAGTGACAGCA
>VYZX01025246.1:244400-266106 GCA_013401335.1 Brachypteracias leptosomus | reverse complement strand
CACGTGATGGTTCACGCCAGTGCTCTTTAGTATGTAGGGCTGGCTGCAAGTCAAAGGCTCTGTTCATCCAGGCTCAGCTTAACTTCATGTCATTCAGCAGTGCCCGCTCTGCATGCATCTGCTGCTTCTCTTCCTCTCTTGTTTAGACTAATGAGGACAGAGCCTGCACATTTTATTACGTGTTGGCTGTAGTGTTCACAGTCACATTCTTGGAATGGCCTGAAAACCCCCCCACCTAAATTNAAAGCCAGTGTCAGATGAATACAAAACATGGATGCTCTTATTTTCTGTCATTTCTTACCCATTCTGCATTTTGTATGAGGGTCTTCAAAAACGAGAAGCAAGGGAGAGAGTCTCTAAGACGAAGGCGGAAAATTGATGTATGAATACAGCTTCCCCTTGAGAAAGGAAAAATGACTGTTACCCTTGTCAAGCAATCAGGAGGATGCATCTGGTACATTATTAGGAGCTGGGTACATGGGATAAAACGAGACTAGATACATGTGAGACTTTAAATTAGATGGAGAATCCAACAACGGGTGGAGCAGTTACAAAGTGACACCTTCATAGCAGCATTTTGCACAATGTTATGTGTGAAGACATGGGGAAAGAGAGGAGAGGGTTGTTTTTCTCTTTCTGTTAGATCCGAGGGTTTTGGGTTCTTTTTGGTCTTCACATCTGGGGGTCTGCTGAAACCTCTGTGTCTGAACATGGAGAGGTTTTCATTGAAGTGCTGTACCTTTTGAAGGCAACCCAAAACATAGCCTTACAGATCTGGTACAAAGCATAGAAATAACAGACTTTGAGAATGGCCATAGCAACCAGGCAAGATACAAAGAGTTTCTAAATCCCAGTAGCCCAATGGATAATAATGCTGGAGGTGGGTTCATGCTGTAATTTGTATTCAAAGCCTGAACCCTACAGAGAGACCATTTCTTGCACCTGGAATTCAAAACAGGTCTACTATAAAGATACGTCTGAAAGTTAACAAACAGGTGCGATTTCTTATCACCTCAATATTTGAGATGAGTCAGCTCAAGGTTTAATTTTCTTCAACTAATATAGAGCAAGGTACAGGAGGAAGTGAAAATTGCCAAACTGACTAAGGAAAGATCATTTGCTCTTTCTTTTAACACAGGAATTAGCAGGCAACACATGAAATTATTAATCATAATAAATGAAAGGAAGAACATCTGCACACAATGCATAATTAAATTGTGGACCTCCCTGCCATGAGATGTTTTCGATGTCACAAGTATGAATGGGCTGAAGAAGCAATTAGACAGAACCAGGGAAGAAAGGTCTCTCATGAGCTATTAAGCTCTGGGAAGCAGGAGCAGCCTCCAGAAATCCCTGAACTAGTGGCTGTCAGCAGGTAGAGGGTGCAGCAGGGGAAGGAGCATCCTGCACTTATCCTGTTTCTTACACTTTTTTCCTACACATCTTTCACTGTTTGGACTCAGAGACAGGATGCTGAGCTAAATGAACCTTTGGTATGACCCCGTGTGGCTATTCTCATGAATTATACAAGGCACAGTTCCATGCATGCTATGGATGCAATTCACATTCACGCAGAGCACCAGCTTGTGGCCTTGCAAATTCTGCTGAATATTTGCAGTGAGAATTTAAGCAGAACCTAAGTGGCTGAGTTCATGCATCCACATGATCCCATTCCACTCTATCTGAAATTACATCCTGCTTCTTCTGCGACTGGTTTTTGGCTTGGGTGCAATTTGATATGCAATTAGTCAAACATCCTCTCCTGCGATATCTGTCCTGTTGTGAACAATTAGCGTTGCATAAAGGAGTATGTACTGAGGCTTGAATTCCGGGGATTCCTGTCAATTTGCATTGACAGCATGCTTACAAGAAAGGGGCTGACAGGTCCAGCTGGAATTGAGCGTTGGCAGCCACAGAAGCAGCCACACACCAGCCCCCAGATGGTCCACTTCTTGCTCACATTCTTAGCTTTGCCTGCCTTGAATGTCCTTTTGTTTTTATATAAACCTTATGCAAGTTATTGAATGCATTTGAATGTCCAGAAACACCAGTTCCAACTGTGTTGGAACAACAAGCAGAGTTCTTAGATATTCTAATGTGTAACCCATGGGAAGGGAATAATTGAGTTCTTAGTTATATATAGGACAGTTTCTTCTTGAAGGGGAAGAGGGAACCAGCTGGGAGGAGGCTGACCTGATGCTGCTCCCAGGGTGGCCAGATAGCCTTAGTGCAAACTCCGTTTGAAGAAGGGTCAACTTGACTTTGCAAGGAAGATCAGTTTGCTTCCAATAGTGGTTCTCAAAAAAAATCCTGCTTCCTGGTGATGAGTTTTTCTCCACATTTAAGCCTGTTCATGAGCAACTGGGCATCTTACAAGCCCTTGCAAAAATTATTTATTTTTTAAAATTGCAAAACCCCTCCCAAATCTTCCCTCACCCAGAACTAAATTTTCTGGGGAAGGGCAAGAAGAGGTTATTTTTTTTAGTGATCAGAGCTGATGTGTTGGAAAAGCTATCAGATGTTCTCTTTTCTTAGCTATGTAAAGCCATTTAGCTGTGTTCTGGAAGTAATTGGTTTTTAGTACTCTGGCTAATCAGATCCCTTCTTGGTTTACCCTGAACTAATTAACTCTCATCTCTTCAAATTATTCCCAATGCAGCTGATCACCTAAAGACCTTCTGTCCCTGTGCAGCAGCTGTTGTCCATTGCTGATGAGACATTCTCCATCACAAGATGTCTTCCCAGACAGAACTAGATCAAAATACTAAGCAGTGCCAGAATATCTATTTCCTATTCTATTTCCTAGCTGTAAATTTTTCCTCTCCAGGAGACACAGCCTACAGTTCTGGATGCTATTTTTCTATTATATGGACTGCAACATGTTACCAGGAAACAAGATTCCATGCACGTGGGACAGCTCAGCTTGACCAAGTATCTTTGCCCTTCAGTGGCTGATGACCTGTGTGTAGTAAAAGACTACAGCCCTACATGAGTTATAGGGTGCAGAATGCAACATCATCCCCAAGCATGAACAGCATCCCTGGATTATATGTCATTGTGCTCCTCTGTACCTAATGGCTTGGATGCAAAGAATGGTTAAATTAGCTGAGGTCGTTAAGAGGAAGCCAAAGCCACAAACCAATATTAAAGCATGGAATATGTTGTTTCTGAAACCTTTACAAATGCTAGACATAAGCAAACACCAGTTTTTTAATGTTAAAAAGTATAAAGAGGTGGGATGTTCTTTGGAAAAGAGAGAGCTGAGACCATTGAAGGAGTTTGAGTTAAGCATGCTTTTAAATGCCATCCCAGGGGTTAGATATTTCCAGTGTCATAGCTGGGAATGTATCATCAGCAATTCCCCAAAACATTCAAAAAAGTAGAAGCTCATTGTCCAGGAAGCTTTAGCTAATCTTTCTCTGATGCTAGAAGACAAGCTGTAACCTGTCTGTATTATTACTTGTACCTGAATTCCAAGCCTGAGGCTCAACATCATGTAAGGGAAGATGGTTAGCGAATATTGGCTGAAACTGTTTGCTTGTCAAAGTGGCCTCCAGTGGTGTCCATCCAGGAGACTCAGTTTCTCTCTCCACTCAGATGGCCACAGAGAATCCCTTGTTATCCTTTAATGTTATTCTTGGTTATTATTTACATGCCCAGCATCAGAGTCATCAACATTAGCATCTCCAGCACCGGAATCAATCCCTGTTAAAGCCTTGAGACTGAACCCAAACTTTCAGAAGGGGCTCTTTCTCTGCAAACCATCCCAAAATGCAGATCTGAACAGCTGCTGCAATCAGAAGTGTATGAAGTTCATCTTTGGATCTGAGTGTTGCAGCACGGCCTGCAAATCTGTCCGTTATTAACCTTCCAGATGGCAAGCTGAGGAGACATCCTTCAAAAGATGGGTGTACAATGAAATTTTAATTAACGCTCGCTGACCTTTAGGAGCGAGGCATAATGATATATGTACTACGCCAGATATCATAGGTGTCTCAGGAAACTGCTGGAAAGTTGGAAAATACCTTTTTCTGAGGTGGGACATTTTTCTGATTAGATTTCAGTGATCTAATTCAATTTTGGAATGCTTTTTATCTGCTTTTCTCTCAAGGATCTTAGCACCTTCTCAGACCTTCATCAGAGCACATCAGGATACTGGGATGGTCCCCCAGTGCAGATTGATCAGTCTCCAAATCTGTCCTCTAGCCTTACTTGTCCCAGAACACCCATGAGAAGTTAATCAACTAATTAAGGTTCAACAGAGAGGAATCTGAGGGGATAGCTAAGCAGGAGGAAGTTTTTAATCCCATGTTTTTCTTTTATTACATCCTTCCACTTCGTGTCATCTAAAATTTCAGTCACACATATTAGTCTGCTGCATTGAGCTTCACAAATTCATTAGGTTTGAACGATGGTCTTGCTAATACTCTACTGTTTCCATGTGCCTGTGTATCCTGGATATGAGCACAAAATCAATTTGCAGACAAAGTTAGTAAGCCACACTTACAGCTCCTCTCCTGAAGATATTTATTTCATTTTGTCATGATCTCTTGTCACTATATGTCCAAGTGAAGAGCAATTCTTGGCTACTTCTTGAGTTAGACTCCTAGTGAAAGCCCAGATATCCAGGAAACAACCATTAGTTTCTGTGGAAAATAAGTGGGTTGGCTCAAGGTCCTTGTTCAGAAGGCATTAGCATTTTCCTCACATTTGATGTGGCCAGAGTATGTCTCCTTGTTCTTGTGTGGTAGATATAACTTGTCTGGTGTTCAGACCTGTCTGGAAGCCTGAGTTAATGAAATAGGCCTGTATTATTAAATTCTACCGAGATAACACCATGCCCCTATGCTAGCTTGGAGCATGAGTAGAATGGGTTCACTCCTGCCTAAGCAAGGGCTGCAAAGATGTACTGTACAGACCTCTCCCAGTACACCAGGGCACTCCCCAGAGCTGTTGATGATCCACTCTGCTCTTTTGTATGACAGAGGCATGATCCAGGCTGCTGGGCTGAGTGATGTGATCCAAGATTCCCACCTTTAGAAACAGCCATGTGTCTTCTTGAGTAGGCCAACATAATAGAGTAGTTCAGAGGGTGCTTTACTTGATTTTATTCCCAGACGCTATTCAAAGCTGCCTCTTACTTGAGAACTTGCAGACATGCCAACCACCAGATCTGAAGTTTCTCAAGGTCAGTGACTCTTTTTCTTAGAGTTTGGCTAAAAAAATTGTCCAGACCACAAGGAACCCATTGGGAATACATCAGTTTTGCTGTAAGTGCTGGGTTGCATGCCAGGTCTGGTGATCAATGTCAAAGAGAGAGGAGAGATGATTTCTGCAAATGAGCCTGGTCCCATCTGTTGAACACACACAAAGAGGGATGAGTACTTTGAAGTATTCTGTTTACAGTGAACTGCTCCAATGATGTAATTTGACTTGCATGTTACCTACATGACCCTTGAAGATGCGGCCACACTATTTCGATAGCTTGAAGTATATGATCCTTTTTCGCTGCAAATTTCTTGGACAAAGCAGACATAATTTGCACAATGCCACAATGTAAAAAGGATACCTGTTCAGGTTACATCCAGTTACTTCAAAATTTCAGGAAGTGATGTAAAAACTGGAGTTTGACACCATGACTTGATCCCTAGAGCAGTAACCAGCTAGAAGGATCTGAATGGATAAGGTTTCTACTGTCATTTAGTCACATTCACTATCCTTTGCCCAGAGAGACTTGATCTATGGGGATAATTAGATTTCTGCCTGCTCAAATTTTGAATTGTTATGACTCAGCATGGCCAGTTCAGCTGAAGTGAGTTCCTCTCCTGTTTAGGGATTCAACTAAAGAAAGCTCAAGCTCATTATATAGAGTCAAAGTAAAAATCATTATTAATCGATACAGTAGGCTTCTCCACAATGAAAAGGAATTACTAACATGCAAGCTCATCCAGTTACCTTTCTACTGAAATGTTTATTACAAACAACGTTCCTGTTAAAAGAACAAATTCATTTCAGCGTACTACCATGGCATTTCTAGTTTACTCCATTTAAATATAAAAGATTTGTTCTCTGCCATATAATTCAGTCATACAGATGTCGAAAAGAAATAAATGGTCTGAGTACTGAGCTATTCAGATCTCCTGCTGCAACACAGCAAAACATTGATGTACATAGTGGGTATCCTCATAGCAGTGGGAACAGTGATAGACGCCACGAGAAGCTGGAGACTTCTGTGCCAGACCAGCAAATCTGCAGTGCGTTATCTTGGAGAAGACCAAGATCTCAGCACTGGGGAGGATGAGATCTTCATTATTTACTTGTAGATAAAATTAATTAAAGATGAAGAAGTAAAAAAGCTAAAATCTTTCAAGATGCCTAATGACTCTGATTGGATTTAAATTTTGGACATTCTGACCAAGATACCTAGAAATTACCTTGTTCTCTTCAATCCCGAGTAGATGAGATTGTTGATATACATATATATGAAGTAACCTTTTTACTCTTTGTGCTGGCATTCACAGTAGAATGTGGGGCAGTATTTTCAGAAGCTGAGTAAGTAACTGCACATGCATGAAGGCATCCTTTTGTACTTGGATATGAGTTACGATCTCTTTATGTGCTTTCTGCTTTAAGCATTTTAGTGCTGCTGGATACGACAGCTTGTAAGGTTTTAAACAAATCCTTATTTAAGTTAAATGTAGAACTACATTTGTGTTTTATTTAGTTCTGGGATTTGGGTTGGGGTTTTTTGCTATTATGTGTTTTAGACTGTGGGGAGAGAGTGAAGAGAGAGAATCAGCATCTTGCTGGCTTCTTCATCACAATGAATGCATGCCAGACTGCTTCATAGAGGATGACATATCCACTTTGCTCTGATAGATCAGATTCTTCAGTGACTACACCCTAAATAAGACATAAACACAAATATTGCCACAAAAAGATGCTGTTCTGTACTGTGTAGAGTTTTCAGTATCAAACTTACCATTCCACAATTGAGTTTGTTCATTTTCCTAAGACATTAAAGCACTTTCAGGTGTATCTCAAGACTTAGTTATTTGTAGAAGAAAATTAGTGTAGTGAGCTGATGTCAGAGCTGGTATATCTTTCAAGTAGGCTTCTGTGTTGTTTTCATCAGAAACCAGTGGATCATTTCTATGAAAATAAGCAAATAATCATTCCTCCCACAGTCTTCCTTCTCATCAGAGTCAAATTTTACAGACAGCAAGACATTTATGCAAGACATAAGCATAAACACTATCATATGATTTGTTTTTAATGGATTTCTTCCTACTGCAGTTTGAATGGGATTGCAGATTATTTCTCCTACAAATACCATACAGTGGTCAAGTATGTATTCTGCTATGCATAGAAACTTTTATTTTACTGGTGGCTATGCACAGCCTTTAACTTTCCAATCTGTAATTCTAGGCAACTGAACGTGGCAAGAAGCCTTGGTTTTTAGATGTGCTTTACATGGAAATGCTCACTTAGGGGTTCTCTGAGCAGGGAGCTGACTCTCAGACTTCCCTGGTGTCCACAATGGAAATGCCCACTGTGGTTCTGCTTTTCTCTTCACAGACAGAGTCTCCTCTGAGATCTTTAAGCAGGTTAACCCATCGTCACAGGAGAGTAATAGGAAATTAATTACTGCTGTCTCCAACAAACAAAGCTAGCAGCAAACTTGCCAGTGGAGAGCAGGGCCAGTCTAAATACAAAGAGAATTCAGCAAAAAGGAGAGACACAGTCTCAGGGCATTAAGCAGTTTAGCTTCTCAGAGTCCAGGAACTCTTCTGTTTTAGAATTAATGACAAAAATTGCACCTGAAAACCAAGATATAAGAGCTTACCATTACTCTAGTGGTGTGTAATTAGCTACTATTTCCCATTTTAGGAGTTAGCATAATGGTATTTTTCCACTGAAGTAATTCTAACCACTTATGGGGAAGTTCCTGATTTGCTCTGCTATTAGGAAGATCAGAAGCAACTTTGTATTTCTCCTTATTTAAAGTAATTCAGGACTTTGCTTGATCAGAGTTGAAGTGAAATTGGTGCTAAGTGAGTGAGCAGAACTATGGATGCTGCTTAGGAAAATGCTATGAACATCTTTTTTATTAAAGAATGAAAGTAGAGGCCAAATTCAACAGCAGCTGAACTCTCTCTGTTGTACAGTTGAAATTACAGATCTGTGGGCAGTGTTAAATGGAGGTATCATTCCTCAACAGTTTTAAACAGTATAGTGCAACCATGACAATGATGATATAACAGGCAGATATGGGTGACAGTTTAGGAACTAAATCTGCTCTAATCTACTTGAGTGTAAATCCACTTACTTCAGCTGCATAGCTCCAGAGAGTGATTCCAGGGTGAGAAAACAGAATTTTTCCCCATTGTACTCCCTTTTTTTTTGTTGTCATATCTTTTTCTTTATGATTTGTTACCTCGTAGTCAGGCAGAACACAGATAAGGTGAAACTGTAAATTGTATATTCTCAGCCAGGACTTTTCTGTTTGTAATGCTGGTGTGTGTACTTACCTGTGATCAGGCATAGTAGGTAGACTCATCAACATGACCTGTGTGAGTACTAACAGGAGCAAGCAGAGAGCCTAAACATTTCAATAACAATCCTTTAACTGCTGAGGTCAAAGGCAAATCCCCATGATTTACAAAGCACCTGTGATACCATTTTCCAACAGATGCCTAAAGCTGTCATGGTAAATCTGCCTTTGCTTGGGCAGCAGTGAGAATAAACAGACTTCTGAAGACATCAGGAAAAGGAAGCCTCCCTCTACCAGGACAATTAACCAATTGTTTCTTCTTTTGTGCCTGATGGTTTTACCCTTAGAATCCACTGCAGGTTTTCTGTGACACCAGCAGCAATGGCTGAAATGTTTGTAGCTCTGGCCCAGCCACAGCCAGGAGATGCTGGAGAAGGCAAAGAGAAGGGATGCCTGGCATGTGAGGGGGCTTGAGGGACATGGACTGAACATCAGTCCCCCTGCTTTCAGAACAACTTGTCAGATAATTACAATCATCATTTGGAATATATTCTGAGTATCCCATAAATTCTTATGAATGAAATTGTCCTAGTCAGCACTGCAGCATGTTAGCATTAAATCACCATGGTATATAATCCAGAAGGTAAAACCTCTAAATCTTTTGAAAGGTTTGTTCTTCTGACTAGTAATTTAACAATCTTGTAAGAAGCTGAGATATAAGAGCTTTCTGGCAGAGAAATAAAGAAGAGACAATAAAAAAAGTGTCATGTACTCTTCTGAATCAATTGTACTGTCTAGCTTACATTTTCAATGAATTATGAAAGGTGAGATGACTTCTCTCTTTCCTTTAAGCTAACCTGGGACCAGACACTGTGATTAAATCTGTAGAGAACGCTGCTCTCTTACATGCATTTTTTGTGGGATATGTAGATTTTTTTCAGGATAAAATATATATAGTCAGGATTTGCATGTGTTTTGTTGCATTTGTTTTCCATGTCCTGCGCATGCTTATGGAGATGACGGAATGATTATCAGTATTTGATGAGCAACTTGTTTTCAATGCTTCCTTACATATTTCTCAGGATTTTTCTCAGTCTGGGTTTCTCACTGTTTTTGCAGAACATAACCTAAAGCTTAACCCAAAGCCCAAAGAAATAAATACACATATTTATTTAGCCTTGATTAACTGAAGGACTAGACAACAGGCTAAGTCAGTACAGCTCCTGGGTCAGGCAGCTTTTAGTTTTCCTTTTCCTATGCTGATATTTTTCCTCCGGGAAGTCAGTAAACGTTGCCTAGAAACACCTGTGCCCCAGAAGCATCTGAAGCACAGCAAAATAGCCACAGAATCAGGTATGTGAAAAAGACCATCTGTTCCCACCAAACAGAATCTGGGGAGACAATTCCCATAAATATATTTGCACTAATCAAAATGCTATTTGACCAATCTTCTCCTCAAAGCTTTTCAACCATGGCTTGCATCACCCACAAATTTACTAGTCAACCTTAAAAATTGAATAAGTGCGGTGCATTAGTATAATATTCTACTCTTTCCTGAATCGGTATAAGTAAAGGTTTTAATTACTAAAATTATGCAGTTATAAAAATAATTTCATGAAATTATTCTTCCCATTTGCATTCATGGGCTGCCTCTATTGAGGCATTATGAGACATTGTAAATGGCACCAAACTGTGGTGGAATAATTCTCAGCGCTCTAACTCTGTCTGAGGACTGTGCACCTTAATGGTTTCAGTTCCCAGTAAAATCAAACTGCAGGGAAGTGCATTCGTGTTGTAATGAGGATGAAACATAGTGTATGGCTTTTCAAATCACTATCCTTTGTGTTCTGTTGATGGACCTATGACCTAGGCATAGGTAAAATTATTTCACTGTCATAATCAAAGACAAAGGATCGGTTTCTGCTTTCAGTGAAGTTCTTCATGTAACACCTTTGCCATCGCTGGTGCAGAATGTGTGCCTTGCAGATGAAGGTTTCTGGATGATGCCTTAATTAAAGTGCATCCTCTCTAATCTCAAATGATGTCTGTTTATTTCAAAACTAATTACTTCATCATGCTTTCCTCTGCTAAAAACTCTTTGGTGCCTGAATGAGGCTGCAAACTCTTTGGGGCAAAGACCACACATAATGAGATAATGTTGTGTTTGCTAAATAATATATTAGGAAGGAAGCTTGTGAATAAAATACAGGCTGAAGTTTTGTGATTAAATTTTGGGTATAGGTAAAATATTACAATCTATCCCACATTTGCAGTCATAAATAATTTTTTTCCTCGGCTTCATAAATAAATTGTCAGCTGAAATGCAACCTGCTACCCAAACAGTCTCAAATATTAGAAAAATAATTTCTGACTTGACTATGATGAACCAAACAAGAACTCCCAGATTCAAATCAGTTGCAACAAAATTTCACATATATAGTTCCTCTTTTCTTCACAAGCTTTATGTATGGAGAGAAATGCAGTATCCTCTGAGACTATTTTGAAGAATTTTTTCTAAAATTACAAGGGAAGCTTCCTAACCTAGAACACCCACCCTGTACCAAATCAATTCTGGACCTTTCTGTGACAAAAAAGTTAAGTGGTCAACCAGGGAATGGTGTTCACTGCTTGCTAATGCTCAAAGTGGTCAAAAAGAGAAAAGAGTTTTACACATTTTTAGTGCTTCAGAAAGAAGTTTTCCAAAGATAAATTAAAAACAGTGAGACTGATAGTGAGTTAAAAAATATCAGAAGGAGCAAATGTGACAGAGAACTGTGAGCTCTTTCAAGAAGAGCTCATTAAATAGCCAAAAAGCTGTGATTCCAGTGCCAAGAAACATGACAGCATTGCCTGAAAGGCCATCCAGGCTCTGTGAAAAAATGAAAGCAGCAATTAGGAATAAGCAGTGATGTACAATCAATAAAAAAGTGTAACATTAGCAATCAATTATAGATGAGAATTTGTGAAGTGTTATGAATGGAGAGGGGACAAAAAGACACGACAGTGAATTCTTTCAGTTCCCTTCTTCAGTTTGGCTTTTCATTAGGAACTTTGTAGGGAGCTACCACTGTACAGGATAGTGGTAGCTCCCTACAAAGCCAGCATTGGGGCTGGTGGTTGTCATCACCCAGCATGCAGTAATCCCTTTGAAAAGGGTTGTAGGCTACTGTGAGCTTCTCAACAGCAAAGCAAGCCTGACATTTGTTGCTCCAAAGAGAAGGAACCTTCTTTCAAGAAAGGACTATCCATTTCTCCCTGTCCTGCCCTTTCTTCCAAGACTAAGTAAAGTCTTTTCCACCACAGCACAGGCTTCTCCCTTCTTTGCATAGGAGCTCAGCAGTGGCTAACAAAAGCAGGGACTCAAAAGCCCCATTTCCTTGCTACTCATAGAGCAGGAGCAAGCTCAGATGAGGCCATATCCGCCCAGCATTGCTTTTCTTTTACTGCCACAGCAGTGAGGAGCACAGTGGTGGCTTGAGCAGGTCCAGGTCACATGGACCACTGGCTCAGGCAACTGGGACCGTACAGCTTTGTGTCTTTCTGTCATGGGGGTCTTGCCCTCGCTCAGCCTCCTCATGTGCCAGGCGGCCCTGGAACTGCTCAAACAAGCTCCTCTTTAACCCTCCTGGAGTGAGAAATGTAGAGAGCTTGATCTGCTGAGTTTACCTTAAAGAATCTCATGAAATGGTTTGAATGCAATATTGAAGATTTTCATGGGAAAAATTACAGTTATGAAGGGACTCTTAAGTCCAGATGCAAAAGGCTTTGAGAAATCATTGTTTGGGAGCCAAGTGGACAAATTCAAGTTAGATAGTTGGGAAATCTTATTTTCACATGGAAACTAAGTAATTGAACAAACTACCACAAGACAACTGGATGCCTTCCTGCAAACTCAGGTCTAACCAAATGCTAACATGCTTCGGTGTACAGAATACAAAGGGGCAACTGAGAAATGTAATGGTCAGGGATACATAAAAGGTCTGACAGATGAAGATCTAATCAGTATTAGAATTTGAATGCCTGTCATCTGAAGCTCTTGCTATCATCACCACCATACATGGTCCTATCTATATATATAATACCTGATGCTTTATGCACCAAAAATATGTTGACATTGCTATACCAAAGAAATTAGTTTATGTTTCAGTTTGTGTTCTACACTTTAAAGAAAGCAATCACATCATACAAATAATATAACCTTAACACCTAATTAAAAGGAAGGGCAAAGCTTTTAAATGGCGTTAAATTTAATAAAAAGGAAAAATTAATATTATGACAATTAACCTGTTGATCAAGACTAGACCTAGATGGATTCACTTTTCATTAGCAAGCATGAAGTATTAGACTACTCCCACGGGGATCCAAATACCTGAAAGTCATCTTACTCAGAAAAAAGCCCAAGTAGCTAAGTAGAGTTTCAGCCCTTACTCTGGGGAACAGTTGTCCCTGGAGAGGGCAGAAGCTCTTCTTCAGAGAAGGCAGAAATATGAAGAAAAGAGGATGCCAGCAGCGTTGCAGAGGCTTTTCCAATACATGCTGTTGCCACATGCAAAGTGTCATTGACAGATTGCTTGCCCTCTGCTTCTCCAGGCTAGAGAGGGCTTGCTCTCCACTTTGTGCCTCGTGTTCCCAGACTGTTGCAGGGTAACTCACCCTGATTCCAACCCTTCCCTTTTTTCTCACCCCCTTCTCCTGCCTTCAGTAGCCCAAAGGCTCTCGACCCACAGCTTCCCCTCCATGGACTATAGAGGGGAGGGACTCCCACTGAAGTCACACACCCTGACACATACCAAGAGGGCTGGCTTGGACTCATCCTGACATTCATACACTGTCCTCCTTTTAAGAACTGCTGATGTTCTTTTTGTTTGTTTTGTTCAGAGTTGTTTGGGGTTTTTTTGCTAAAGGAGAATAGCTAATCCAACCTAATCTAGTTTAGCCTTCTCTTCAAGATAATCCTGTTGTCGTTATGAATTTCAGGGTGGCAACAGTATGCAGTAATGGCGATCGTGTTTTTTCTAGACAGCTTTAGATTTGTTATCATCTCATCTGATAAGAGCTGACAGATATTCAGCTACAAAAATACAGCACCAAAAGGGTAAAATGATCACATGCAAGGAGAAACCTGAATTGTTGCCTGTACTGAGAGCCAAATAAATATCTGATATGAAGGGCACAACTCAGTGGTAATGTCCCTATAGCTAAATCAAGTTATTTTTGTAGCTACATGAAAAAAAAGTAGAAAAAAACCATGGAAATTAGAGATAACAACAGCTCATATCCCCATCTCTGCTTCTTCAAAGTCTGCTAGTGTTGAGCACTGTCTAGTAGGTTTTTCTTTCTGGTCCCTTTCTTCTGGCTGCACTAATTCACACTATATGGCTGGTGCTTTACATTGTGGATTTTTCTAAAAGTTTTGCAACTTGATACTGTGGTTTTCGATACGTGCATCAGAATCAATGCCAAAGCAAGTTACAAAAATTCTACCCTTTTCTAGCTTTTGCATGGCATTACTATGAAATGAAGTTAACACAAACTGCTGTATCTCTATCAAGAAACACAACAATGCATAGATATGGAACATATAAGATGCATGTAAATCAGTTCTTACTGAATTCATATTTGATCATGCGTTATGAAGTTAAGGTTTTGCATTATAGTTGGTTAGGACCCAATATAAAAAATATAAACTACTTAGAAAGCCATTATATAGTGCTATAAAACTGTGACATTTTACCTTTTTCTGTTATTCTGCTTTCAGGATTGCAAAGGTTTGGGTATTTGCACTGGAAGGGTTCTCAAACAGCAGCTCTATTCATGCCATAGCCTTTGAAAGAATATGTGTGAACACATCTGCTCCAGCTCTTTCATTCTCCTCTCTCATGGGGCCTCCACTCCAATTGCTCCTTCTTCTTTCCTTGTGTCCTGAAGGAATATATAAAGCTGCTCTTTATGCCGGGAAAAAGGTAGCACACATATTTTTCCTTTTCTACATGGTTAATTAAATGCTTCCAGGCAAACACACTGTGCCTACACAAACCCTGCAGAGACATGAGACACAAGGCCCTGGATCCCCCTGAGTCGTGGAAGCAGATTTCTTCTGCACCTGTGTGGAAAACTCAGCTGCTCAGCCTGGATAAGGGGAGGCACATCCCTTCTGGTTTGAATGACACCCTTCTTATTGAAAGCATCTTGTCACCTCACACGTTCCTGTCAATCCAGCACATGGAGGTGGCTTCCCAGGCAAGCACAAGATCCCTGCCACCGAGGCTGAGCTCACACCCTGAAACACCCCCCAAAATTCCTGAGGATTTTTGCTAAGAAATAGTGAAGTGCCTTTGAGTTAAATTGCAGCTGAGCTGGGACCTGGAGATGGCAGTTTTGAATTCAAGTACCCTTTGGGGGAGCTGAGTCCAAGGGACTTGCTGGTAGCTGTAAGTTGAGGCAGTGGTAGGAAGAAAGGGATTTGTGTCTTGCTGTCCCTGTGCGGTTCCCTATGTGATGGGCTGTGCTGCCCACCCCCAAGGTGTGGTGACAGTCGGATGTGTCCCTCCTCATTCTGCTCCTGGCTGCCTCTGCTGGACCGATTAAAAGGGATGGAAGGTGTGATTTGGGAATTTTACCAGCGGGAAAATGGATGGAGCTGAGCACCTTAATTTACACAGACAAACCTGCAGTGAGTAATGAATTTGTTGAGCTGGAGGTGAAAGACACTGGGTCCTCTTATGCAGAACTTCAGGTATCATAATACGAAGAAAATTAACTGTGTCAAGTGTGCTGTGGGCACAGAAAAATTAATCATGAGTTTACACTTCAGGGTGATGAGTACCATTCATGCTGAGAATGGTGCTGCAAATCAAACACTGCATATTGCATTTGGTATTTGCTAGCTGCTTCTTGTCCAAGGGGATGAAAAGAAAAGCACTCATAACTGATTTAAATTGTTTCAGGTCCTGGAATTGTTTCACTTCACATTCTTCTACTGGAAATTACTGTCTAATGGAAAGCAAGGGCCAAATGTAGTCACTGGACTAGTGGCAAGTACAATTTGGCTACAATCAGAAAAGTACAAAAATCTCTATGTATTCATGTGTTCATCTAAAGAGCAGACCTCCCAGTAAGTGCAATGTTGTCCAATTCTCCAATTAGCCAGGTATCATTTTTTCTCTGTAATCTTCTCTAAACTATGTTGATGGAAATAAAAATATAGTTTTCTGTTAATTAAAACTTTTCATTAGTTATATAGGTCAGTAGGAAACAAAAAAAGTAGTTCAAACTCCACCCTCCCTATGCTGCCAGTTTTTCTAACGAAATGTAATTAGCACTAATTGGTAAAACTACACTGATGGCTGGTTATTAATGTTTGTGTATTGGTCCCAGATGTGGTTTTACGGTTGTCAGTGCTAATGGCTCAGTGAAGGAAAAAGAATTCTCCTTTCATATTTCTGTCATTTTCTTCAGGGTGCTCCCCCCTCCCCTGCTTTCAAACAGAAGTGATTATGTTTAGGGAAGGAAAAGCTTCTTAAATCCTGAATTTGTGGAAAACAGAATGCCTTCAACTCTCATTTGAATTCGGTGGGAGTTAAAAGCAGCCAGCACTTAGCATCTGCAGAATCAGGACTACACAATTTTAGGGCTGCTTTTCTTGAGCCACAATAATTGTTAGTGGTTCTGAATTTATCAAAATAATTATCCTCCTAATTGCATACCTGTTCTTGAAAGCATACTTATGAGGCAAGCCTCTCTTCTAAGCAATCACCTTAAAGTATTCCGTTTAGAATAATTGCTTTCCTGCAATCCCCGAAATTACTGAGAGGATGGCAATCACCTTTTTCAGGCAGACGTAGGTGAGAAAGCTGGCCTTTTTAGACAGGGATGAAATGAAGTGATGAAATCAGGATTTCCAATACAAATCTCCTCAGAGAGGTGGTGGTGGGGGGTAGTCTCTTGCAGAGTCAATCTCATGATGAAGAGGAGGGTCTCCAGGCATGCTCTGGTAGGGACATGAGCACACTTGGCAATAGATTGGAAAATGCTCAGAAACTCATTCACTCCTAACTATCAACAGTAAGAGATCAACATTGATACCTAAGAAGATAAAAACCTTTCTTTGAAAAGCATCTGTATGGTCTTACATAAGAATATACATCTGCATATTCTTACACCTCCTCAGGTCACCCATCCACACCTTATTTTTGTGAAATCTCAGCTCACTAATATTCCTAAATTAAAATTAAAATATAGCATACTCCATGTGTGAAGAAATTGCCTGAATATCTTATCTGATTTATAACGGGGTTTAACAAAGGAGTAAAATCAGCAGTGATTAGTTTATTTGAAAATGCTTGAAAACCTGAGCCTGTTAAGAATGCAGGAAACGCCACATATCTTAGGCTATTATCTGTCATAAGGACACAACAAGGTCATGATCAAATCTTAGCCCTTAACAGTTTTGTGCCTTACAAGGTATTCACCCCCCTTCATTTTGTTGGATGATGCATGAATTCTTTTTCTTAATTTCACATGCAGAATTGTGTTTAACAATGTGACACCTGTGGGCTGGGGAACAATAGTTCTTCCTTGTGGCTGATGAAAAAGAAAGCTGGTCTGTGGCCAGCTGTCTGGACAATGTATTGCAACCATATGTACTTACAGCTAGGATGATGTTCTGCCAGACAAACCTCAATGCTAGTCATTGCCATTTTATATTTTAAAAGAATTAATTGCAGACTTCTGCGTTAAGCTGTTCTTTTCCCCATGGACTGACCACCACTATTACTCATTCAACTGCAACTAACCTGCCCTGGTGTCTTTTTTACAGTCTCACACTGCCACAAATAAATTCTCTCATTACCTTCAGCTACAATCATGGCTAGATCCTTTTCACCCTTCCTAGAATCTAACTGAAGGATGAAACTTACCTACCCAACAGCTGCATCACTAGGACAATTCCATCTGACCTTGGTTTTGAACAGGTAAAACTTGGAGAAGGAATATTTTAGTGGGATAAATGAATAAACCCAAACGCTTAATTGCACAAAGACACAGCACCCCACATTTTTTGTTAGGGAATTAAAGATGCCCACAACCACTTTCATGTACTGAGGCCAAGTAGAGTGTTAAGTAGCCCAAGCTAATATTGTGATAACAATTTAACAATACAGGGAAATGAGATTTGGTGCCCTAGAACTGTTTAATGTACTTATGTAGAAGTAGCTTCAGTGCCTATAGTGTCCATACACTGACAAAAGCAAAGAGATACATGTTTGAGCTCCTTCAGACCAAGGAATTTGGTTTCCCAGCTGCTGGGCGAGAGCTCTAACTGTTATGTTGTCCAGCAAACATGGGCAGAACCACATTACTCTGACCCAGTTTGCACAGTTTGCTCTGTGAAAAGCCAGAGCTGGTTGGCATCAGGGAGTGCCCTGATGGTGTAGGTCACATGCAGCCCCATGTGCATCTCCTGGTCCCAAGCAGGCTCAAACTCTTGAGCTGCGGAGCATGGGACACTGCTGGAATAAGTGCAATGTGTCCAACGGCTTCAGGTAAAAAGGGAAGAACCATATGAATTTGGGAATATCTCAGGCTAAGAAATAGCTATTTCAGTTATGGGAGGAGAGCTGCATAGCACATTTGGACTTAAAAACCTCCCTTCCACCTGACTCCAGTTGAGCAGCTCTTTGGGTGTGTCTGCCCTATTTTCACTCACTCATGTCAATTCATTCCCTAGCTCTTTATTGCAGTGAATGAATTTGCTCCCTTTGAAACAACACCTACCTGCAGTTCTGGAAATAATTTAGTCCAGACACCTTCCCAATAAGCCGTGTGAACAAGACTACACCAAGTCTGGCTCCTTCTGTCCTCCTTTTGTCCTGGCATCCTTGAGCGCTTTCCCATGCTACGGCACCAGCCACAAAACACCGACCATCAGGTTGATGCTGTAAGAGCACCACTTGGACTGGTGATGTCACAGGTTCTTGCATTGCCTTGGATGCTTTGAACAGCACTTCTTACACCTTCATACAGAGAGAAAATTATTTTATTGTATAAAGGACTCAAGGCCAAATGCTGTGTAGGATGGGCATGGTCTTCATGTTCTCTAGTCCTGAGCAGAGTCAATGTTGCCACTCCTGTCACTCGGCTTGGAGTGAGGGACCACTTTTTGGGTTGGATGCTTCTAGCTGCATTTTTCAATCTAGCTTTTTATCCAGAATGGATCTCAGAATAAGGTAAATAAATGGGTGTGTATGGCAAGAAGAAAATAAAATCCTGTAACTTCAAACATATAGACAGTGTTTTACTCACAAAGAAGGTTATGAAGCTTTGGGAGAAGATAAGCTGTAAGCCCACAAACAGCCAGAATCTAGCTGGGATGTCCACCCTACACTTTCTAGAAGCAGCCAGCAGCCTGCTGTGTGCACCAGCTGGAGGGGAGCCTGAAGTTCTCTCCCTCCAAAGGGGATGAAGCTGGCCAGAAACGCCTCTCACCACATGGCAGCACACAGGACCTGCCGCGAGGAAGCAGAGATCTCCCCCTCCAGCACTCGCTCTCGGCAGCACTGTTTCGATGTTTATGTGCCTGAACAACAGGAATCTGCTTCTGGCGGGCACAGATGAGAGCTGGGGCTTTTCATCTTCATTGTGGGACATGGCTGCTAACAAGAGGCATTTTTAGCTACAGCAGCAGTGCGGGGAGATGGAGGCAGCTCCATGAGGACATATGAAGGAAAAAAAGTCACGTCATCTCTCTGAATTGTTTCCAGCCCGTCTGCACCAGTGCTAGTGAGGGGTTATCCCCACCAGAAGCAATTCAGGGCTAGTCCCTACAGGTTTGAGAAATGGCTGTAAACTTGCTTAAAATAAATAGCGGAGGGGCAACCAAGTGTGGGAAGGCACAAAAATCACAAAATCTGTGGCTGTGAAACACTGAGGGGGATAGTCAAGGGACAAATCTTCCTGTATTTTACAGTCTGTGCTGTGTAACAGCAGCTCAGAGCTTCAGGTCCAGCCTGTTGATTGCTGCTCTAGCTCCACTTCAGCTCAGGAGGATGCACTAAAATTGATTATGGATGTCAGTTTGGTCACTGAGCTGTTGCATCCCTTCAGGCAACCTACCCCTTCCAGAAAAGTCCAAGCTGAAGCAGAGCAGCTCCTTTCCATTTGCCTCTCTGTGTCTGTGGTTGGGCTTGCCTCAGGCTCCATTCTCCTTCACTTCTTGCTACTTTTCACTCAATTTGGCCTTTCCTGGGTTGCAGAAGCCCTTCCCTGCTCTTGGCTGGCAGGGATGCCTGCCAAACTTCTTCGCCTGCTGGGGGCCAGCCCCCTGAGTCCTTTGGCCACCATCACCTTCTCACATCTTATGTCCCCATGCTGCTCAGCAAGAGGTGAAATTTTACAATTAAGATTTTGAAGAAGAGCCACTGCACAAGCGAACGTTGATTTTCTGGTGCTGCTTGGAGCTGTGGTGCTCCCACTCACCAGGTGTGGCTGATGGATGCCCAGAGCATTTGATTGTCCTTCCTCAGCCTGAACAGCATCAGGAACACAGCCACACACATGTGAGGATAGAAGCAAATGATAGAAACACAGGTTAAATAGTACCTATCAACACTGTCAGACATTATTTCTCTCATCTCTTCCTCCTTGGAAAGCTGGTGTGTGTCTGGGTGTAATGCCCCCATCCATGTTAAAGGCAGACTTTGCAGCCAGTGCTTTGCCTTTTAATGGGTGAAAAACAGGAATAGAGACATTATCTTTTGCTATTTTGATATCAAAAATTAAAGCTATCAAACCAGTGACATAAAAATAAAGCTCCTTCTATTACAGATAATAGAAATTGCTGCATTATTGCTCTGTCCTGCCACTTGTTGTAGCCAAGAGCTTATTGCCTTAGAAGAACCACCTCAATCACGTAATAGTGCCCATGTTGTATTTGCTTGGCTTAAGAGAGCTATTACTGTTACCAACCTGTACCCCCTCTTTGGGATGGATGGGGAGGTGAAAACCCACCTGGTCAGGAAATGATGCTTAGGTGAAAAGGCTCTGCAGTTTCCAAATTTTCCTGTTGAAAAGGAGCAGCAAAAGTATCTCAAAGAGAAAACTCTCTTAGATTAAAATTGGCCGTATACTTTTCATTTCTTAATGGAAGACCTGTATTTCCATGAGATGCACATTTTCTCCAGGGGTGAGTAAAGAGAGAAAAAACTACACTTCTTACACTGCTCTTTGAACTGATACATGATGCACTGATTTGAGCTAAAATCCCTCCTGAATAGCCTTAAATTTTAACTTGGAGGAGACAGCATCAGGTAGCTGAGACACTTGAAAGCAACTCCAGCTGTACAGATACTTTAACCAATAATGTCTGTTAACTTTGACGGATCAGGATGTGCTATTTCCACATGCTGATACCAGGAACCCATGTATCTTTGGGTACGGGTTTGCACTGAGCTCAGCAGATGCGTCTTCTCTTGTCCCCAGTATTCATCCCCACCCTCACAGTGTCCCAGGAGTGTGCTGCACACCTTAATCTGCTTCACAAACACCATCTCTTCAACCTCCTCAGCTAGAGGACACATTCCTCTACCTCTGAGCAAGGGAAGACCTGCAATGCCCAGCTGAGGGCAATACCCCCAGCTCAGCGCACTGTGGATGCCACCAGGAAACGTGGAGCTGTACCACAGCTGTTTAAGCCACCAGTGTCTCCAACTCAGTGATTAATGGCAGTGAATTTTAGAGATTGACTAAATCCATCTGGGAGCTGCTTCCTAACAGGTAGAGTAGATGTGGTGCTTCGGGACATGGTCTAGGGTCAGGGAGATGTTGGACGAAGGTTGGACTTGATGATCCTAGAGGTCTTTTCCAACCTAAATTATTCTATGATTCTACAATCAGCAGGCCCAGGCATACAGCCTTTCAATGGCAGCTGATGGGCGACAAAGCTCCATGACACACCTTCTCATCCCGTAATACACCCACAAATTATGTGGTGCTGGCATCAGCGCTGACAAACCTCATACCTGATGTTATGCCCACCTGATGAAGAAGAACAGGGCATCATCTGGGTGGGAGCTGCCCACCTTTTTTGAAGCGAAAATGACCAGAAAATACCAAGCCTTAACTTCGCGTTTCTCTGCCCTTAGAAGTGTTCGGGCACCCCTGGAGCTGGGGGGGCAGAGAGAACCATACCTCTCCCGTCCGTGCTCCCTGCTGCCA
>VYZX01025246.1:231503-244107 GCA_013401335.1 Brachypteracias leptosomus | reverse complement strand
GTGAGTGAGTGAGTGAGTGAGTGAGTGAGTGAGTGAGTGAGTGAGTGAGGGGCCCCGGTCCCCTTCTCCGCCCGAGCCACCCTGACACCCCCGCAGCCCTGGCCCCGGGAAGGGGGGGAGCGGGGAAACTTCCTCCCCCGGCGAGGGGAGCGAAGCGCCGCTCCCGTCCCGCATCCCCCCCGCCCGCATCCCTCCGGCATCCCGCGGGAGGAGGAAGCCTCACCCCGGCCCCTGCCAGGGACCAGTAGCTCTATGTAGCATGATTTTGAAACACTGTTATTTATATTTTTATATTTTAAAAAAAACAATAAAGAAGCATCTCTGCTCTTCCCCCACCGCAGTCCGCTCGGACATCTCTCAGATGACTCTTAGTGCTAAATCCCCACGCAGCTGGGGAAAGCAGAGATTTGGGGAGGACGCAGGCGATGCGAGCCTGGAAATGCAACGTCCTTCAGCAATCTCCTCGTGGAGGAGCGACCCAGCCTCTTTTTTTTTTTTTTTGCCTTTTTCGTTTTAATTACATTTTTACACTGTCGTTTTAAATTATTGAGCCTGTGAGATATTTTCGGCAGGTACATTTAATTACAAAATTGCTTTAAATTAATTCCATAATTAGACTGGGATTGCTGGAAAAGTCTTAAAGTAAACTGCTTTGCTGTAAAATGAACTTAGCTGGGGTAATGAGAGCAGCTTCACATTTCTGCTCCAGCATGGCATTATATATTTGTGTTGGGGGAATAAGCCATTTTATGATTGAATTGCCTCACTAATGGCAGACAGAGCCCAATATAAAAATTGCCTGGGCTTCTTCTCGTGCCAAAGATTTATGCCAAAATTTTCTAACTTGAATGCCTAAGCCAAGCAGCTCCGATCCAGATGTGTTTTCTGTCACTAAGCATAGACTTACAGAAATACAGCTGAAGAGGACCTCAAAAGGTCGTCTTGGCCATCCTTCTCCTGATGTGGCTCAGTCCTGATTTTCTATGTGGAGACGATAATGCCATTTTCCAATAGAAATCCTGTGACTGCAAATGTTATTCCAGCTAAACAAGCTTTTAAACTGTTGCAGGCTCTACGACTCCCTCTTTAGAAATCAATGGCTTTTTTTTTTTTTTCTGCAACTGCGTTACCCTTGGTTTCCTGGCCAGCTCGTGTTTCAGTGTGCCTGTCCTGTGGCTTCCTTGCAATTGGAGTTGTGTGAGCTCTTGTCCTTCTCTAACCTCCTTCTTATGGCTCAATTGGTAAAAATGAGGCTGTTCCAAGGCCCCCTCCTCCTCCCTGAGGCTGTGTAGATCCTGCAGTTTGATTGTTGGCATTTATTTAGCTGATTAGTGCAAGAGGTTCTTCAAAATATGGTTTATGTCTCCCTTGAATGTTGTAGTTTTCATCACAGCCTGCAATAAATTCCTGTGTAATGTTCATCATTATTAATACCTCTGCCTTTCACCTTGGTAGTGTAGCTAATTCTCTGTCAAACTCCATTTGTCAGGCTTTTTAGGATCTTTCAAGAATTATTTTCTTTTGGTCCAGAGTCTAGGAAAAAGCAATACACTGAAAGATTGTGCATGGGTAAAATAACCAGTGAAAAATACTCATTGCTGTTCGTAAGTTACTATTGCTATTATTTTCCAGTGTGGTTGTGCTCAGAAGTTAGGCACTATATAAATACTGGTAAATGTACAGATCCTTCATATGGTAGAATATGCAGTGGTTGTTGGGGGTTTTTTCGCCCTGAGTCATTTGAGTGGTAAAAATAATGAGCTTTGTAATTATAACAGAGGACTGTAGGATCCTTCCTATTTTAGACTTGGTTTTATCTGTGAGCGAGCTTACAGTGCTTGCAGAGCATTCTGTGAAGGCTCAGCTTCTGGCTTTCCAGCCTGTGACCCAGAGTTCAAGAACTTGTAAGCAGCTGTTGCCATTGACCAAAGTTGTAGTTTCCTGGGCCTTTTGAAAATTTCGTTTCTGTAGGACTCTCGTTTTATAAATTTGTGTATCCAGACAGAAGGTTCCTGGCGTTACTGACGGCTTTGGAAAATGTAGCTCCAATCTCTCTATCTTCTCATTATCCGTTAAATAAGGATAATCATACTTCTCTTAGAGATTTGAAAAGAGCTTTGATGACATTTAATGAAAATACTATGGAGGTGGAAAGAATTTGTTTCAAAAGCTTTAGAAAAACAGCATTGACAATATGCTGAAATAAAAACTATCTCAGATATTAAAAAATGAAAATGAATAGTTTAGAGTTATTTTTTCTTATAAAGCAATCCACGGCTTACGTTTTGGATCCCATTTATAGCTTCCTCCTTTCCTTAGCTGATATCAGGATTTGGTTCCTGTAATAATCCTGTCATGATTTGTGTGACTCCTTCTATTTTATATCTGACTAAGCTCTATTGATTGTCACATTCTACCATTTCACCCCAAATCAATACTACTTATAACTCTTCTTTTTCTTGTCAATAACCCTACAGAGAATAACTCTGTTTATTACATTCTGACTTTCTCAAAAGTGGATCTAGCAGAAAATTTGCTGTAGAAGTGAACTCAGATGAACAAATCTTTCAGCTATCAATATGCCTCATTCCTCCCTGATGTATTTAACTCTGCTGATACCAAATCTCTCATACTTCAGCTTGTGGCTTTCATCTAGCATCTTTGTTTATCTTGCTTTTTGCTATAATTCCGTAGTGTAGGGGTGAAAAAAATGAGAAAATAAGAAAGTAGGAAGTAGGAAGGCTAGTGAAAGGAAGAATGAAATGCACAACTGGATGGAGCTGATGACAACTTATTTCAAAGTTTTAAGACATTGCAGAGAGTTCACTGTTACATCTATAGTATGGAGGTAATAGCTGTAAGAATATATTTTTATACATATTTCAAATTCCTGGAATTATATTAAAACTGGGGAGAAGGGAGGGAAATCTAAAAAGGGAGGGGAAAAGAAGTTCATTTTGGTTTTGAGGTTTGTCATGTGACCGTAGACTTTTGTCATTGTACCCAGACATCTGGGCGCGTGTCTGCTTTATTGTCCTAGGTCAGTTGGGTGAGATATGTTCTTCTGCGTGGCTGCATGGAGAGGCTCAAGGTTGCAACACACACCTCCATAGGTTTGGACAGGGCTATGGACTGTCACCTTGTCTTGCCTCCTGACGTCAAGCAGGGTCAGGTGTACTCATGTTCTTCTTGCAAGATGTTTGTTTAATCTTCTTAAAAAAGTCTCCACCTCTCCTTTAAGCACCCTCTGCCAGGCAGGGCTTCATCAGCCTTTACACTAGAATGTTTTTCCCAAGGTCTAAGCTGAAGCATCCTTGTTGTTGTTTAAGCCTACTATTTCCCATCTTGCTCACAGCAGATGTTCAGTAGAGCTGCTGCTCCTCAGCTTTCCAGCTGTCTTTTGTGTTCTGTTCCATCTCTTCATTCTTCTGCTTCAGGAATGAGGACTTCAGTTCCTCCAAAAACTGCATGGTTCCAGTTTCTCCAGACTTTTCCTAAGTCTCGATTGCTGGTCATTCAGACCATGAGTTTGCTCCCATGGAGCCATGTCCCTGTGGAATATGCTGCTCATCAGCCTTGCCAGTGCTGAACAGAGCTGAGGGATGGCTGCCCGTGCCTTAGAGGCTCTGCTTCTGTTCAGACATCCTGACATTATATGACATGAGGTTTATATTCAGCTTCTGATTCCTTGTAGCTCCCAGGCATGTTTCTGCAGGGCTGCTACCTGGTCAATTGTTCCCATCCCATCTTACTGCTTTTTTTGGTGCTGCAATCCATTTGCTGGGTTTCCTTGGTCGCATGTCCTGCAGGCAGCAGCCCTTCACATCGGTGGCTGCTTTTAAGATGGGTTGTACATGTACATGTCATGTGTGGCGGTAAAGAAATCTGACATGTTGTGAAGGCTTCAGACATTGTATGGAATGATATTGATACCATGCAGAATAGCGGTGGGGTTTTTTCTAGACCAAAGCTGAATTTTTACTCCTCTGTGATTTTGTTGCATTTAATTGAAGTCTTCGTTATACCTTGGTTATAGCATCTCACCACTGCTTTTGGATGTAGTGGCTACCAAAAACATATCCCTCAGGTTTCTGAGGGTGGTGAACTTGTTTCTTTGGGGTAATAAAAGTTTGTGTATGTGCTGATGATGCAGGCCCACTCTAGCGATGACTTTTTGTCAACCTGCAGTTGTTTTTGGCAAGAGAAGCCAGCTAAAGATTCCCCCTAACTTCCTTGGATATACTTTTGAGATTATAGAGAAGGTTTTCTGAAAAAGCAGAATGTCTTCTGAACCCTCTCGCTAAGTCTATAGTTAACGTATTTTACTCACTCCCTCTCAGTGCGTCTGCTTTGCTTCTCAAGCAAAGTAGACATTTCATCCTTGAGTTCTCTGCATATTTGATGAAACCATCAGTTATTTTACAGGATCATTTTTAACCTCCATCTTATTGGAGAAGCTCAGTTTTTTGGAAGGAACAGATTTTTCCCACCGTGACACGATCTTCTTCTCAATCCCAGATATGCCTATACAACCTCCGCTTACTCTCTGCAGCCTTAAGTTAGCAGTTAAGTACCATTTTGTAGCTGTTCTGACCACAAGCGGCAAGGCCAGTGACAACACAGGATGGCAGCCCATTGTTAGTCTTAATTGCACATCCTCCTGCCTACAGCCTCATGAGAGGTGGGCATATTTGATAGATAATCTTAAATCGGTGTTTTAGCACCCCACAGGAAGGTTTATCTCTGATTTACCATGGGATTCAGAGACTGAGGTTAATGTTGCTTCTCTGTTTTACTCCCTTACTCCCAGAATTACAGTAGAGTATCTTTGATCTCTGTATTAGGGATGATTACAACTTTAGAAGAATGAATTAATTATGCTTTGCTTGATTTTCTCATCTGTAAAGTAGATTCGCGATATATTTCATGGGCATGTTATGCAGTAGTTTGAGAACCTCCCAAAGAAAGTGTTACAGGAGTAAGAATTAGAGATTTTAACAAAGTATAAGATATACTAAAAAAGTAAGTTAAAAGTGTGAAGTATAAGTTTATCAAATTCATAGGTTCTTTAACATCCATGAATTTTGTTGTTGCTGTGTGGATTAATAATTAAATATTTTTACCAGTATTAGGAGGATCTTATCTTTTTTGACTTTTACAACTTCTTATTGATTTTTTCTTACAGTGTTGGTCATGTACTCCATGATTTTTAAGTATTGCCTATCTCTGATTGCAATTAAATTTTTTAGAACAATTATTAAAAGTAGGAAACCTTGGCTTTCTGCTGCGTGTTTCAGTGAGGTTTTAGGCATGAAAAGGACAACAAAGTGTGGCCTGAGTTCATACTTGCTTTATGCTGGTGCAAATGTGGATAAAAACTGTGCTGCACTTAGCAGTGAACATAACTTAGTCAGAAAATGAGCTCGAGGGATAAAGCAATGTAGTGTGTACAATTTGATTCACTAAGTGTAAAAATTTGCTTTGCTAACATATTAAGGGGACTGAAGGTACGTGTATATTACCAAATTCAGCAATTTAACTGTGAAAGCAACATCTCCTCACTGGGTTTTACATCTTCTTGGCTACTTTCTTTGACATAGCACAAGCATAGCATTATGAAACCAATTACAGGCTGTACATCTACTAAATTTTACAGCGGAGCAGTTTATAGCAGCAGCTTTTAAGGTCCATGCTTACCTTCTGGCTCTCTCAGTCCACCGCTTCTGTCCACACCGAGTTTGGCTGCCTGTTTTTCAGAGGGGGCTTTTCCTGAACAGCTGGGTTGCTGATGGGATTTATCCAAATTGGGGTGTTTCTTTCTCTGCCTACTGAAAACAGTGGAAGTGGTTGTTGGTGCCATCTGTGCTTACTGAGCTCCTGCAGTGAAAATGTGTTGGACGTGTTTTTGTGCTCGTGATGGGTGACCCCTGAATTCTGTCAACTTTTTAAATTGGGTAGTGCCCATCCTGGGCTGCTTGTCTGCTTGTTATTAAGGAATTTTTACAAAGCTTTTGCTCTCTAGGGAAGTTCCAGAATTTATCAGGAACATTGCTGTATTAAACAAGCCTTCTTGTTGTCAGTATGGCCAACTTTAGAAAGCAATATATGGGGCTTTTCTTTCGTGAAGTATATCACATGTAAAGAAAAAAAAATCCATAACTTGACAAACGTTCTTGCTTGTGTTAGGTTAATAATAACAATAGTGATAAAAAAGTGTCTTTTTTAAATACAGCCCTTCTCATCCATAGAGTTCAAAGCACTTTATAAAGGAAAATAAGCTTTATTATGTCCCATTGTAGATGGGGAAATGACTGTAGAAAGATTAAATGACTTAAAGAAACGTTTCACATGAGAAAAGGATCTTGCCGTAGACTGGGAAGAGATCCTCTGGATCTTTGTCCAGCACTTTCTTCTGTAAATAGAATTTAGGGAAATTCCTAATCCATATTTGTATGATATGGCCTTTGTAATAGGATTTTTTGGCTGTGACTCTCTTCTAACTGAAATGAGCAGCAGATTTCCTATTCACATAAATTGCTACTTAAGCAAATCACAGAGGGAGTTTTTCCAGTGTGGTTTATTTGCCTGACTCCTTTATGTCTGAGATAGCACACGGCATTTTTCCAGACACTGAAAACATCTTCTTCTGAATGATAAAAAACAAGAGAATATCATAAGTTAGAGTTGGGCACTGAAAAACAGCATCATGCAGTTTCTCATAGTGCAAAGAGCCTATTAATAGGAATGATATTTCTGCCTTGCTCGATCATGTGGTTGGTGATCATAGTTTACATAAAAGGGCAACATTAGAAGAGCGTTGCATGAGATTTTTAAATATTTCTAACATACTTGAGCAGTAGAGAGGAGAAGAGCATTGCGTGACTAGGTAGCTCCATGCAGACTGTGGCGTATCATTGCCTCCTACCACCCATTGCAGTTTAGAAATCACTGGATGTATGATGCGCTCCTGTAAAAAATAAGTTCAGCTTACAACTGGTTGCTCATGAAAACATGAGGTGTAATGTAAAGGACTAGAAGGGTGAAATAGGTATAGTACCTGGTCCCTCTCCTTTTCTGAAAGACAGAGATCCCTGGGGATGTTTAGCCTAGAGAAGAGAAGGCTGAGAGGGGATCTGAGCAATGTTTATAAATATCTGAAGGGTGGGTGTCAGGAAGATGGAGTCTCTTTTCAGTGATGCCTAGTGGTAGGACAAGGCAAAATGGGCACAAACTGGAACACAGGAAGATCACCTCAACATGAGGAGAAACTTCTTTACTGTAAGGGTGATAGAGCCCTGAAACAGGCAGCCCAGAGAGGTTGTGGAGTCTCCTTCTCTGGAGGCTTTCAAGACCCATCTGGACACGTTCCTGTGTGACCTGCTCTAGGTGAACCTTCTTTGGCATGGGGGTTGGACTAAATGATCTCCAGACGTCCCTTCCAACCCACACCATTCTGTGATTCTTTTGCTTGCTGCAGATGGTGAAGTTGTGCAGAGCTGGGAAGCATACCAGGGTTAAGGATGCAGCTGAGTTTCTGTGTAAAGCCAAATTCTGCACTTAGTAAAAATTTACAAAATCTGAAAAAAAAAAATTGCTTGGAAAATGAAAAGAAGGAACTTAAGAGGAAAATAGGTTAGGTTACTAAGGGTTAGATTATGTAGAAGTTGGGTTATCAAGGGTATCGTGAGATAGTATCCTAAAAATAAACTCTCTTGTACACTGCTAAAGAAAAAGCAGGATACAGCACACACATGAATCAGGGGATTCGTTATATTACTGGACTTCTATTCCAGAGACCTAGAGAATACTCTAAAAAGAAGAGGTTGTCTTTGAAAATACAAAGCCTTCAGATCTTCTCTTTTGGTACTGCTGAAAGGCAGCAGCAGACATAGTTGTTGATCTGTCAGGAGACTGGAGAACACCATACAGACTCAAGAGAAAAGCTCACATATGTGCTGGGAGGGAGGAGAAGATACTCAGAAGTGGAAGCCTGTAAACGTGGCATCCTGTTCTCACTTCTGTCTTTAGCATTGGTGAATGTGTGCACTAAAAAAACTGTGGAGCGAAAAATTTGTTTCCATCTTTCTGGAGGTGAGACAATAGACTTAAGAGCAGAGTCACAGAAATAGGGCTGGAAGAAACCTCAGAAACACCTGTAGTTCATCCTCCTGCCACAGGACTCACATAAATACATCATTCAGTACTTTATGTTGGAAACTACAATCTCCCTGAGTATCTAACCCAGTGCTTCACTCTCTTAAACATTAAGAAGTTTTTTCTGAAGTCTAATTTAAATCTCCTTTGCTATAACATAGGACTCTCTGAGGATTTACATCTCTAGTGGGGGATTCCCAAGTGTTACTTCCTCCACTGTGCAAATCCACCAGTGCTGTGTCTTTGGCCATCCTGACTGCTGCTACCACTTCCCCGGAACAAGGTGGGAAGATTCCTGACTGCTCCAGCCTAGCAGAGTGTCTCTGAAAAGCTAGGTATTAGTTAATGGTCTGGGAGCTAAGGTTTAGCTGTAACTGCAACTGCCCTATGTTCACATGTTGCTACAACGTCTAAGGAGACATTCATGGTGGAACTTAACATTTTTATAGTTTAGTTAAAGTCACAGCGAAGTTTGTATTTAACACAAGGTCAGGCATCTTACCAGGAGCTGTCAAAAAGGTCAGCTTTGCCTTGCTAGCTTGGAAGGGCTTGCAAGGATTTTCCAAAGTCACGATTGGAAAGAATCAGGAATAAATCTCAAAGCTCTCCTATAAAAGATGTTTATTTACAGTCTGTTCTCCTTGGGGATATTAGACCTACTCTTTGTACTCGATCGCGGTGTAAATGGTGTGGTTATTGCCACACTAAATTGTGCCCAAGTGAATTTGTATTTTATTTCTGTAGACTCAGTGAAGTTGTATATGCTGAATAGCCCCATGGTAATAGATTAGATCCACACAAAAGCCAGTCAGTAGCTTAAGACTTCCATGCGCGTTTGCAAATAAACAATTTTAACTGGACTTTTTAGAAGCAGCTACTTAGACCTGCCACCTCTAGGGCCTGAGTTCCTGTTCCCAGTAAAATGGGTGCTCATAGTGGGCATCCAGAAAGATTGTGTCATTCAGGAATCTGGAGTGGCACAGGGAGAGGTGGGGGATATTAGGGAGTGTGTGGGGAGAAGTTGCTTTTTTAGTCTAAAATGGAAGTTTGAGAGATTTGGAGCAGCTCTAAAAGCTGGATTAGGAAGAGGAGGACTGCGATGATGTGGGGATTGAAGTCAACAGGACTACTTGCTTGAGTAAATCTTTTAGCTGGAAGAACTTCATGGCACAGAGTATATCTTTTATCTATTTCTAATACTCTGTGTATGCTATTCCTGTGTTTGTGTAATGATGATTTGTATTCTGAAAGCCGTGGGTACTTATGAGACAGTCATTTTTCTGTATCTCTCCACTTAGTTGACATTTCTAGGGATATTTTGTACACATCATATTACTCAGAGAAAACACAAACGATCCACTTAGAACTGGAAATAAATAATAAATAATTTGGTCTCCTGTAAATTGGACTTATAAAATAGCTTGATTGCAATTACCAGCTTCGCAGTAATCTTGAAGGAATTAAGATAAAGCGATGTTATCATGAGCAATAGTAAAAATGAGAATACACAGATGTTTGTCTTGCTCTTGTAAAATGCAGAACATCTCTCTCTCCTCTGAAGGGGGACCATGACCCCCCAAAAGTACAGTCAGAGCCATTCTGGGGGAGGACCACACTGCTAGTCACTGTTAGTGACTGCAACACTAACTCCTGCTTTGTCCCTCCTCAGCTTCAGAGATAATCGTCCTGGGCAGTTCTTCCCAGTGCTGACATGCTCTCCTTTTTGCATTCCTTTTTCACTCTCTTCTCTGAGAGCTGAGGTTCTTCTGTGAGGCCAGGGAAGAAGTATAGATGATACCCCCTCTCCTTTCATTAAATGTCATTCCAGGTTAATGCCACCTGGAGTTACACGGGTGAGCTGGAGTGTATGACAGGATTGTGACAGCACAGCCTTCTCACCCCCCATGGCTGTAGCTAGCCCAGCTGTTGTTATCTGATGTCCCACCTCCCTTTGAGCTCCTCAGCAAGCCCTTCAGTCACAGCAACAGGCAAGAAACAAAACAAATAAGCTGTACTTCTGTCTAGAAGCATCAGTGGCATAGATTTTTTCAGAAGCAACAAAATCCTTAATTAACACACCTTATTGTGATTACACTCCTCTTGTGTCTTGTGTGTAAATTGTACTGCTGTGGTCTGGTCTTTGGACAACATTCAGATACCTCTCCTAGCACAGTACCCATGTTTTAAAACTCTCCCTTCTCACTCTGCTACATGATTCATGTCCCAAAGAGCGGAGTTGTTGTTTCAGGCTTTAACCCCTTCTCCTTCTGAAGAATGACACTCAGAAATGGTTGCCCCTGTAAAAGAATCCACTTTTCAGATCTAGCAGAGCCATGCTCTGCTGATAGCCTGTGCGTCATCTGTCACATTGCCCTTATTCAGACCATCTGTCTTAAGAGACCAGCACAAGGAAGGTACAGTCTAGGACTGATTTTGTCAAGACTAGGCTGGTTTGCAGAGGCTAGGATATTTTAGTCCAAAGGGAATATCCCAGTGAAAATATTTACCAAAAAAAAATACAGATTATTGCAAAACATGTGTTGATGAAGCCCAACTCCATTATGCCTATGATCTCTTTGAAATTGGGTCATAATGGGACACAGCACTGACTGCAAGAGGTGCAGTGGAAAAAATGGTAGGAATGGACACATGGACTAGCAGGAGCATCTGATTAAAAAGGAGGGATGAAGGAGGGGTACATAACAGTCTTTGTATGCACCCATACATTCATGCACTTAAGCGTGTCCTTGTTAATCTTACGTGGAGATAGAAAGGTAGATAGATAGATAGATAGATGTGTACATAGATGCTGGATAAGAATAAGGAACTAAAAAAATCCCCAGCAATGAAATTGTAAAAAATATACTACTCTCATTGACAGTCATTTCAAGGTTCTTATGCTTGTTGTTAAATTTACAAGGTTGCTTTTTACACTGCAGAATGGATGAGTGTTGTCTCTAATGCTTCTCTTTGGGTGCAAGAATGATATTGCATTCATGTGAGGGATGGCGAGCAGAATGGTGTTGGGTATATTTAGATTCTGTTTCATTTTTATTTCATATACCATAACGTTACAGAGAAGGACTTCATTCCTCATTTCAAAGAGAAATCCATCAGATAAATTGCATTCACTGTGGGGAGAAGAATTTTGTCAAAACTAGGATGAAAGATGCCTTTTTGCAGTAGCCTTGATGTGATAGGAGGTGCGTTGCCTGGATGCTACTAACGGGTGCATTTTTAACTCTGGGTTCTGGTTTTCTTGGCTTTTCCAACAGGCTGTCTGAGAAACCTTGTACTTAGAGCGAGTAGATCTATGCAGTTCAGAAAGTTAGTGTGTCAGCCAGGACAAGTTTATGGAGGTCTAACTTGATAAAGCAGACTGAAAAATACCGTTTTTAAAACATTTTTTTAGAATGCTAGCATTGTTAGAACATAAAAAAATATAGGAGGGCACTCATTTAAAGTAGCTCAGGATTATGTCAGGTAAAGAGATTTTGCCGCAGTGCATTAGTATCACGGATAAGTAATCCATTACATTTGCCATTCTGGCCTTTTTAAAGCCGTGATTTAAAAATGAAAACTTTCAGAGGAAATAGTTACAAATCTGATCTGAACTCTGATAATTATTTTTTCCAAGGAAACAATATAACAGCTCCCAGTTGCAGCTGTGTAGTCATCTTGCTGTTTATGGTCACTTTTTGCTGTACTTAATTAGTATCGTTTTAATTCCACGGTTGTTTTGATGGAGAGGAAGAAGTCCTTTGACAGTATATCTATACATGTATTGTTAGAAAAGAAATATTTGCCATATGCTAATTTGTTTCTGTCTTTGCAATGAAGTCATTCTGTTATCATAAAATCTCCCCTGAGGTACAAAACCGAAGCAGAGCAGGGAGCTGCAGCAGTGTTCCAGGAGCCAATGAGGCCGGCAGCTTGCTGTGAATATTAACATGATACTGCTGGTTGTTAGCTTGGAAATACTGTTTGCTGGTTTTTCCCTGATCTGAACGTCTTTGGAAATAGGATGATGTAGGGATTTTCCCATTCATCAGCTTTCCATTTCTCCTGTGGGTTTCCCTTCTCGCTCTGATGCAGTTGTTTAGGCCATGGGAGCTCTGGTTGCCAACAGCGCTGCTGAATTTCCTACAAGAGCAAACTTGGATCCTCTGTTCTATTTCCTACATTTGACCTTGGGAATGAAGAGGGTAGGAGTGCATGGAGATTGTATGAAATGAAGAGATTTGGCCTTATGAAACAGTTCTAAAACAATACCTCACCTCACTTTATATGCAGGGATGAAGAAAATCTCGTATTTCTAGAACACAGGATGATGCTGGTCCTTCTAGTTGGATGTAGAGCCTCTCCTTTCAGCATCTGAAGACCACTCATTCTTGCTCCCTTGTCAGCCCATAATTATCTCCTCCTCTGACCTATTTTCAAAAGCACTTAC
>VYZX01025246.1:114278-220122 GCA_013401335.1 Brachypteracias leptosomus | reverse complement strand
TGATGGCTTGGGTTTCTTTTAGGTTCCAGTTTGTCCTCTAAGCATTTATTTTCCCATTTAATTTAAGATCTTTGTCTGGGACTGAGCCCTGACACATGAGGTGGCATCCCAACTTCAAATGTTATTAACATAAAAGAAGCACTGGAGACAATCAGTTTAATCAAAGGACTCCATTTTTAGAGGTAGCCTACTCCAGATTTCTAGTAAAAGTCCATGAAAGTTGTAGCTTTTTACCAACTTTCAAAACTGGATCCTGACCTAGGACACCTTGATCATATGGCACCATTAATGGGGAATGACTTCTGGCCATCATACCGAAATCTCTTTAAAACATGAGCATCTGCCAGTTGTTCTGTAAAGGCAGAAAATCTTAATTACAGAATGTTCCGACAGCTCTGGATTTAAAACGCAGCTGAATTTGGCCCATTTTATTTACAAAACTGATGTTGATCAGAGTTACATAGTTGAAAAACTACATAGCTAAGTAGTGCTTTGTTTTCTGAACTGTTTTACTTTTGTATAGGAGTATTAGACGGAAGGAGTATATTTTCAACAGACATTCTGTACAAATTTGCATAAAAATGGTACTGTTGCTACAGGGTGTATTACGAACTGTTGTATAAATAATCTGCTTTTAAACAGACTCTATCTATTCGTGCAATGTAGCAGTTAGAAAAGTTAGTGTGTATTTTAAGACTGATAGTAGCTTACTGTGTTCAACATTTTTGGTTTGTACGCAGAACATTTTTCACTTAACAACATATTTAAAAAACCAAAGCAAATACCAAGAGACATACCGTGTGCATGCACTGTATTTAAATGTAAAGATCAAGTTGCATAGTGAGTCGACTACAACCAGGAAAATATGAAATCTGGCAGTTTGTTAGTAAACATTCCTCTATAGCTATATGTTATAAAGGTTACTTGTCAAGAGATAATGCTTTATATGCTACAAGTTGAATGAAAAGGTTTCTAGATGGAGAAATATTAAGACCTAGAACTCCAAATCAGAGCTACAGTTTGATCCCTTTAGCTAAGGACTCATCATATCTTCAGCCACACTGTTCAGTTCCACTTACTCTGGCCACAGAACTTCTCACAGACATGGGTGCCTGCTAAATGAGGGCAGTGCCTATATCATCTTGCTGTTTTAATAGTAGTGGTCTTAATATTGTCCTCTTGCTTTTGAATCCAGCTCCTGACTCTTGGCTTTGTCCTCTTGGTGCTGACTCTGAACTGAGAGCCTCTACCACAGCCTCTGGCTGAGGTCACGTATCCCTTACTACCAAAAACAAATGCACCATATGAGTGGATCCACCTCGTTTGACCATTAATGAATCTTGGTCTAAATGCCACATTTAACAGCAAAATTGCAGGCTTTTAGTGGGCAGTGAAATAATCTTAACATTGCTTGCAATGTACTTCTGGAATGGTGTGGAATATTCTTTTCTACCTACTGATTCTTCATGTAAATATATACTCAAGTGTTTGTTGGAGGCAGTGATTTCTTAAGTCAAACAAGTTATATTTATTTAAGTATGGATCTTCTACCCACTCCACCACAGCAGGTGACAGTTCTTAAGACTGATTATTCAGGATGAGCACCTCTCCCTTATTCAGAGCCTATGTGAGTGTCTTCTGTACACCCAGGAAAGCATTCTTCTCCTTCTGAAGTGGTCACCACTCCTGCTCACAGATACTGTCCCTGCTGTGGCCTCGCCACTTGGCTTCTTCAGGCACCACTTGTGCCTACAGGTACCCTTGGAATCAGTAGCCATAGTGTTGGTTTTGTCTTCTACAGCTTGTATGATCACATCAAAAAGCTGCTGTGTGAAATAAGAGCAGTGAATGTCCGTAGTCCACCTCAAATGAGCTGAGCCACTGCAGTTCTACTGTATGTTGCAGCTGAGATATCTCTGTTGTGCACCTTGGTTCACTGGGACACAGTGGTGAGAACCCCGCCAATATCCTGCCTGCAGGGTGAGTTTATTTCAGGATTGGAATGCTGTGGCTTCATATTGGAATTGTGGAGGAATAAATAGCTGAAGTAATTGTTATGCAATTGTATTTCTATTCAGTTTTGAAATGTATATATGATTTTTCAGTGATGTGTTAGCATTGCCAGCTGGGAAGGCTCCTTAGGCAAAAGGTCTGACTGTTTCAAAATTATAATGGTACAGAATAGATATGGCATGTAGAAAATGATAGTTTCATCCTTTGGGCATGTGTCTGCATAGGCTCAAGAAATTGGTGGAGCTGGTCTTCTGCCTCAGTTTCCTTAATGCTCTGTATGTATCTTTTACAACATTTTAGATTTATAAATGATGATTCATACATCTGGTTTCTTTCTCTTCTGTTTCTGACTCTGGAAAGTTCTGCCTTGTACAAGGGGTCTGAAGTTGATGAGATATTGAAGTTAAAGATTTAAAAATTGTGAAGTATCTGAAGTAAAGCACATTTTTCTTTAGAAACATCTTCAAAACTTAAGACTCAAGCTATTCTTTGGTTTGAGTGCTTCTTGAAGACTAACCTTCTCTGTATCACTGTTTTCTAAATCTTCTGGAAGGAGAATCTGATCACTTGTAGCTTCCAGTTTGTCCTTGTACTAGGTAGAGTCCTTTGAGATGCATTGAGGTCATTGGTAATCAATCCTGCATTCATTTCCCAACAAAAGAATTAATCTGGCTGATTTTCAGAAGAATTTTGCATTGAGAGAGAACTGCAGAAGTGATGTGAACCATGCACTTTGTCTTCCATGTTTTTAACCTCGGTTTGCCCTTGTGCATCTGTCTAATCTGTAAACATGTCCAATGCTGGAGCTTTCTGTGCAAAAAAAAGTCAAGAAGGCAGTCACTGACCATATATATTCCCCATTTCCTCAGCAATGCATTATGCAAGGGTGCAACATAGCTAATTTTTTTTCTGGACACTTCTTCCACTTATTCTCATTGAGAAAATTCCTATAGAAAAACCTAGGTTGTGACATCAGTCTTTTGTTTCATTCTGGTAACGGTATGTTTTGAGATCACGATCATGTTCCTTACATGAGAGTTCTGCAGAAGAGGTGAAATTCTGACACCTTTTGTCACCCGCATCTGTTGCAGTTAGAGGTCTTTTCTTTGGCATCTCAGTCCTGGGAACACTGAGGGATTGCAGCTGCTGTGGCCATGAAGGGGCAGTTGCAGGAGAGAGTAGAACCTTCTCACTTTGAGATTTGGAAGATCAATTTGATTTTGTGTCCTGAAACAAATGCGGCGTGCTGGGTCATTGGGAATGTGTTCTTCTTTCCCTTAGTTACAAACTCTGTAGCTTCTTTGACTGTCTCCCATGTGGAGTGTGATAGGGCGGTTGAGTCAGAAGATGGGAAAGATGTAGTGTGCTCTGGCCCTGACTTCAAGTCATGAATGACTTAACAATGGAAGAAGTATTTATAATTACAGAATCCATGTGGATATCAAGTAAAGAATCCAGAAGACACTCCAGACTGTAACATACTACCTGCCTCTTGCCTTTCATTGAAAGCAATTTTCACAATATAGCAAATTCTTTAAAATATTTTTCTTTTCAAAGATTCGCTTCTTCCTTGGGCAGACCTGGGAATCAAGACAGCTCAGTTAAAATTTCATTTGTGTGTTTGACATGATGGAGTAGAGGGTCGGTTGTATTTCATAGGAGACAAAACCTTGCGGCGTTCACTGGAAATTTATCTTCTCTTGTTGTACAGGAGAGAATTGAATCTTATCAAACTACACCAGAGAAATGTTTTCAAAGCAGAAGACTAGCTGCATGTTCCAATCCTATGTGAATGTCTGAGAGGAGTGTTTTGAGCCAGGGTAGTGCAAGCAAAGCTCTCTACTTTTAAGTCTCATGTTTGACTCATCAATGCCTCATAGTCAGCTGCAACAAATTCCACTGCCTGGCCTATTCTAAAGTACCTTTTTTAGCTATATGCGCATCTACATCCAAGTCTGGTTTGATGTAGGCAAACATTTTAATGGGGAGTTCATTTTCAGATACTTACAAATCCTATTAGTCAGCTTGGGGCCTACCGAACAGAAAGCAGCACTGCAGAGAAGGAGCTTGGTGTCCTGGTGGACAACAAGCTGACCATGAGCCAGCAATGTGCCCTTGCAGCAAAGAAGGCCAATGGCATCCTGGGCTGCACTAAGAAGAGAGAGAGAGAGACCAGGGCATGTTTCATATGAGGAGAGGCAGAGAGAGCTGAGACTGTTCAGCTTGGAGAAGAAAAGGCTCAGGGGAGGTCTTATTGATGTATAAAAATAACCTGAAGGGAGAGCGCAAAGAAGGATCCAGACTCTTTTCAGTGGTGCCCAGTGACAGCACAAGAAGCAAATGGGCACAAACTGAAACACAGGCCATTCCCTCTGAACATCAAGAAAGACTTTTTCACTGTGAGGGTGACCAAGCACTGGTTACCCAGAGAAGCAATGAAATCTCCATCTCTGGAAATAATACAAAACGTGACTGGACACAGTCCTGGGCAGCATGGTCCAGCTGAGCCTGCTTGAGCTGAGGCATTGAATTAGATGATCAGAAGGTCCCTTCCAACCTCAGCAGTTCTGTTATTCTTCAGTCTAACACATATGAACACACATCAGAGGAAGCCTCCCTATCAGACTTGTCTGTCAATCCTTTCAAGAACAGGGAAAGTATGTGAGATACACTCTGTTATACAGACATTATAGAGTTGTGGAGTGACTGAGTGTGATGCACAGGTCATGTCCAAAGCACATGGACTTGACACAAGTTGAGTGCAAGGCTGAGCTGTGTTCCTAACACAAAGAAGCAGCTGAAGGTCTGACACCTGCTATTTGAATTTTTTAAGTGTATCCAACAAGATTTGTATATATAGTAGTCACAAGTGGACATTTTTTCTCATGTTCAAGAGCCTGAATGATTCCAGCCTGAAAATATGGCCTACAAAATACTTAGTTCTCGCACCATGTGATCTGCCTTTCCTACCCTTTCATATCTCTTCTAACTTCAGTCCAGAATGAATGTAGTACTTGATCAAGGTGAAACAATTTAGAACCCTTTCAATACAGAGTTAAAGGTCTATGTGCAATGTATGTGAAGGGAATGGCCATTAGAAAATAAAAAAACCTGTAGAAACATTATGTATGGCAGTGTTATTGTGGTCTGTTATTACTATTATCATCGCTGTTACTGCTATTATGACTGACATAGGTGTTTTTAACATAGTCTGGCTGCTGTCCTCAGCTGAAATTAGGAAGAGCTTGTTGCATTGGTGTCTTTATGAACACACAACATGACCGTATGCTGCCTTGGAGCAAGTAGGACCAAACTGCTAAGGCACAGCTCACATTCTTAAATGTCCTTGTGTTGCTGCTTTCATCATAGGAACAGATGGCTTAGCAGGAGTGTTCCCGGCTTGATTAAAACAAAGATGCAGAAGGTCATATGAACTGGCTTTTATTGGAATATGCTGGCTATTATAGTTAGGTGGTGTTTAACAATCAATCCTAGTTGTACTTCTCCTCCATTGCACAGATAGGATCAAAGGTCTCTCAAGTATGGGAAGCGTGTACGACACAGAAATTAATTGAATGATTTTAAGAGGTAAGATGCAAAATGACTGCTTTCATAGAGACATGTATGCATTTTGAGACCTTTATTTCCTGTATCTGATTCTGAATGTGTAGAGACAACATTTTTGTTGCATAGCAATAAAATGACTGCTCTGTTGGCAGCATTTCATAGTTGCTTACATAAAAGCCGCGATGGCCTTGAAACCTTGAATCTGGACAGAGGGATAAAGACAGTTACATTTTAAGCTCCTGATTCAGTGACCTTAGTTCAACAGTGACAAAAGATTGCTGCCATCTATGTAGATATTAAGTGACCTCACATACGTAAAATGGATTTTTCAGTTGCTTAGGTGTCTGTATCCTACATGGTCTCCTCATGACCTTTCACAGTCTTAGCAGAAATGCCAGTTTTGGCTGAGATTTTGGAAGTTGAATTGTGGTTGGTTGTAGAAGTTAATTACTTGGGGCTGGAGAGATACTTCCAGGGCCATAGAAGAAATTTGCAATCCTCCTCTACTAAGCATACTGCTATTTTACTTTCTGCTGCTTTACATCCATGCTAAAAGGAAAAAACCTTTTAATACTTTTTAGATTATATTCACAGATGTTTGCTCACTGCATTTTGGTCCCATATGTGTGCTACTAGGCATAGGCTAATTTATGTCAGCATGTGATTGCTTGCTGTACTTGTTCCTGAAACTGGGGAGGTAGGGGAATGCTAGAAACAGATCTACAAAGTGATTTTATCTCATTTTCTCCCCTTTCTACATTCTTTTCTTTGTTCTGACATGTATTTCTTGGTCTCTTAATTTTCTGCATAAACCCTAAATATTTACTCACTGTTTCATATACATATATATCAAAAGTTGAAAAAGGTCAGGGAAGACACTGAGCATGAGAGGGAGAGGAAAAGTGCTTTTGAAAATATGTTNTGAGATACACTCTGTTATACAGACATTATAGAGTTGTGGAGTGACTGAGTGTGATGCACAGGTCATGTCCAAAGCACATGGACTTGACACAAGTTGAGTGCAAGGCTGAGCTGTGTTCCTAACACAAAGAAGCAGCTGAAGGTCTGACACCTGCTATTTGAATTTTTTAAGTGTATCCAACAAGATTTGTATATATAGTAGTCACAAGTGGACATTTTTTCTCATGTTCAAGAGCCTGAATGATTCCAGCCTGAAAATATGGCCTACAAAATACTTAGTTCTCGCACCATGTGATCTGCCTTTCCTACCCTTTCATATCTCTTCTAACTTCAGTCCAGAATGAATGTAGTACTTGATCAAGGTGAAACAATTTAGAACCCTTTCAATACAGAGTTAAAGGTCTATGTGCAATGTATGTGAAGGGAATGGCCATTAGAAAATAAAAAAACCTGTAGAAACATTATGTATGGCAGTGTTATTGTGGTCTGTTATTACTATTATCATCGCTGTTACTGCTATTATGACTGACATAGGTGTTTTTAACATAGTCTGGCTGCTGTCCTCAGCTGAAATTAGGAAGAGCTTGTTGCATTGGTGTCTTTATGAACACACAACATGACCGTATGCTGCCTTGGAGCAAGTAGGACCAAACTGCTAAGGCACAGCTCACATTCTTAAATGTCCTTGTGTTGCTGCTTTCATCATAGGAACAGATGGCTTAGCAGGAGTGTTCCCGGCTTGATTAAAACAAAGATGCAGAAGGTCATATGAACTGGCTTTTATTGGAATATGCTGGCTATTATAGTTAGGTGGTGTTTAACAATCAATCCTAGTTGTACTTCTCCTCCATTGCACAGATAGGATCAAAGGTCTCTCAAGTATGGGAAGCGTGTACGACACAGAAATTAATTGAATGATTTTAAGAGGTAAGATGCAAAATGACTGCTTTCATAGAGACATGTATGCATTTTGAGACCTTTATTTCCTGTATCTGATTCTGAATGTGTAGAGACAACATTTTTGTTGCATAGCAATAAAATGACTGCTCTGTTGGCAGCATTTCATAGTTGCTTACATAAAAGCCGCGATGGCCTTGAAACCTTGAATCTGGACAGAGGGATAAAGACAGTTACATTTTAAGCTCCTGATTCAGTGACCTTAGTTCAACAGTGACAAAAGATTGCTGCCATCTATGTAGATATTAAGTGACCTCACATACGTAAAATGGATTTTTCAGTTGCTTAGGTGTCTGTATCCTACATGGTCTCCTCATGACCTTTCACAGTCTTAGCAGAAATGCCAGTTTTGGCTGAGATTTTGGAAGTTGAATTGTGGTTGGTTGTAGAAGTTAAGTACTTGGGGCTGGAGAGATACTTCCAGGGCCATAGAAGAAATTTGCAATCCTCCTCTACTAAGCATACTGCTATTTTACTTTCTGCTGCTTTACATCCATGCTAAAAGGAAAAAACCTTTTAATACTTTTTAGATTATATTCACAGATGTTTGCTCACTGCATTTTGGTCCCATATGTGTGCTACTAGGCATAGGCTAATTTATGTCAGCATGTGATTGCTTGCTGTACTTGTTCCTGAAACTGGGGAGGTAGGGGAATGCTAGAAACAGATCTACAAAGTGATTTTATCTCATTTTCTCCCCTTTCTACATTCTTTTCTTTGTTCTGACATGTATTTCTTGGTCTCTTAATTTTCTGCATAAACCCTAAATATTTACTCACTGTTTCATATACATATATATCAAAAGTTGAAAAAGGTCAGGGAAGACTCTGAGCATGAGAGGGAGAGGAAAAGTGCTTTTGAAAATATGTTTCTAGTTTGATTAGATTCTGCTCCTTGTTCTAAATATAAAATCTTTGCAAACTTTTAACTCCTGCAACCTTGTTAGGTTATATTCCAAATCAATTGAAACTTCTGGCCAGCATGCCATTAAATGGACATTTTCTAGTTCCTAACTGCAGTAGAGACAATAAATACAGCAGATTTTGCAAGGAAGGCCTTGTTCAAGATGGTTCATTTTTTGTAATTATCTTAATTGGCCTAGCAAAATATATTTCTTTTCCCTACAAATGTTGCCTTGGTGTATCCTGAAGGCAATCACAGCTCCAGCAGTATTACTGCTGCTCTGAAAGTCACAGCTGAATATGTCAGTGGGAGTCAAAGTAAAAGGTGCAATAGAAATGTTATGAATTATTATTAAGATGCACGAGAAAGCTCTGCAGGGAGGAACTTGAACATCTTGGGAAATGGTCTGCAGTCAGCCAGCTGGGAAAGCTGGAGACAGAATGTTAATAGAAATGTTGTTTTTAAAAATCACCATGACATCAACATTTATATCAAGTGCCTTCTGCTGGAGCTGGTTATATAACTGTGATTATATTAGGTGTGATGAGCAGCTGTGTAGTTGAGAGGGGCCGTGCTGTGTTGGGGAAGGTGGAGTTGGTAGTGATGCTTGTAGCTAAAGCTGCTTCAGTAGGAATCCTTGTTTTCAGCGTCCTATAACTTTATAACCATTTAGCTGAAATTTTCCACACTTGTTTTGGCTCTGTCTTCATAGCTTTGGGTTTCAGGAAATGTTAGAACAAGATTTTAAAAATATCTAAATGTTCCTAATGTGTTACTTTTTTGCACTAATTAATTATCAGAGTTTGCAAATGCTTAGAGGGCATTTAGGTGCTTGTGAAAGTATCTCAGTATTCCTACGCTACATGTTACCCTGCCCCATACATTTGGAGCCTCGGGTTGCAGGAGAGAGGTGTAGCAGGAGTAACTGCACTTGAGTCTGAGGGAGGAGCTACCCTTTTGCCCGAATAGTGTTGGTCAGAATGAAGCCACGTGAAGGAAAGCATCAGTTTGCCTTCTTAAAGTCATACTCAGTTAAAGACATACAAGAAGAGGTTGAAAGGACATTGGCCTGCAAAAACCCTCAGGTTACAAACTGCTGAAGTTAGGCTTACTCATATGGCCATTCTTCCAGTCCTCTTTATAGCTGAGCTCCTTATAGACATTTGTGATCTTTCTCAAGGCTATCACTTATTTTAACCCAGGTTGCCTCTGTAGAGTTGTTTCGGATATGTGAAAGATAGCTTGAATTGATCAGTGTTACCAGTGTAGGTTCCAGTAGGATATTTACTTCAGTTACGGAAAAGAAAAATCCAGAACTAAGTCCTCTAGCATGTAAGAGAAGCATCTTGAGAGACTATGGTAAGTACCATACGTCATCTAGCAATCAGTCTGGTATTTGCTTGGCAACCTTTTCTTCCATTCCATAATAGGAAAAGAAAGGGAAATAACCAAGTTCCAGCCTAGGTAAACTAGAACATAACTCCTTGTTAGTCATTGTGAAGTGAAGCTCCTCTGGCAAAATTTCTTGGTTAGAAGAATGATTGTTAAGAATAACAACATATGAAGTCTTTATATGGGGAGCATCTTCTCAGAACCGGTATAAGCAGTGCAGAAGTAGCTCAGGGAGTAGAACAAGTGATGAATATTTCAATACATGTACTGTTGGAGATACCAAATACAAACATGCTATATCCTTTTTCATCCTCTAAGAAATATATGCTTTAAGACAGATTTCTTCTGAAGAGCCATGGAAGGATATGATATAAACCACAGATGCTGCTGTGTAGTAGTGTTTTTTTAATATTTCATATTTTTAATGACATTTTAAAGGTCAGCTGTTTAGGGAACATGAGAGGAATTGTGCAAGTTGTTGAGAGGTCTGAGAAGGTCTGAGGTCTACTGTCTTTTCTGAAGAGCTCTGCTTTCATCCATTCTCTTGGCAGGGCAGCCATGATGCATATAAAACCAATATACACATAGGCTTCATATATAGGAAACAAGCTGTATATTTTCTTTTGCAAAATACATTTAAAAGTTTATGTCTAGATAGTGAAAATTTGATACCATTCTACTACCTTAGTGTAGTATTAACTATATATTAATATCTGGTTGCAAAAGGCTAGCTCTCTGGAGTAATCTGAACTGCCTCTAGCTACTCACCAAGACTGAAGAGTTGCTGCATTTTTAGATGAGGCTGCTGTTAATCAAAGTTGTTCTCATTCCAGCCTGATTCTTGTCCTTCCTCTGCATGCTTTCCATATCGAAAGGAGGTAGTTATGCCATAAATTACATCTTTTTAGAAAAGCTTACACTGAAATAGAATTTGGTCTTAAGGTCAAAGCTGCTGCTTCTTGGAACTCAATTTCTCAACTATAATTATTTTCATTAATTTCTCTGTCGCTTTCAATAGCTTTTTCTTCCCTAGAAAGATATCAGAGGCTCCCTCTGGTGGCTATAATAACTTAATTTGGCTTTTGGGTTTTTTTAAAAAGATGAAAAATACTGAAAACCCTGTGAGATTGGAGGCCCAAACCAAAAGAAACATTAGTGATACTAACCGCAGCTGTTGTACAGGAGCAGCAATGTAGATTCATACTGAAGAAGGAAAAGGTAATTTCTTGCAGGGATAACTGAAAGATTTGCAGCATAATATGAGCTTTAATTTAACACATTTGTACACTGTTGCTATTGAGCAGTAGGCTCAGATAGGAACAGGACATGAGATCTACTGAGTGAAAACACAGCCTCTCTTTTTGATTATCTTAAAAACTAGACCTGTCATCCCACTTAGCATGGGCAACTACTTTTTCTTTTGAATAGAATTGTAATGTACAGAGGTTTTATGAAATAATGATGGAGTCTGTTGCGCTCAAAAACCACATCACTCAGTTCCTATTAGCTACTTCTCTTGTGTTTATTTTTTCCCAGGCTTTCCAAGCATATGTAAAATAATTCAGCAGTTCAGTTCTGCTGTTTGTTAGGAACCCATCTGGCAAATAGTATGGATGCAGGAAGTTAAAGCTAATGCATTCATCTCGTGGGCAAAGAGTGTGCACAGTCGGTTGCCACAGCTCAGCTGCCACACATAGTAGCTTGACACCAGCTTAAAGAAGGTTCCCAGCAGCCTCTGCCAGCCAAAAAGACGGGATAGACATCTCCCACAGTTGTCAAAGCAAGGCAAAGTTCATCCATCTTCTGTAGGTCATGGACAGATACTTGGAAAGTTTCAGGTTGAAAGCTGTGCTCCCCACTCTTCATATTCTGCCTCTCCCCTTCCACCCTCTGGTACTGAAAGCTGCCCACAGGCATATCAGTCATAAATTACAGCAAAATCCCTTTAAATGGCCCACTGTGTTATATATTTGGCAAATTGCCACTGGCTGGTGGAAGTTTGAAGAAGCCTAGCATCTGCAACATAAATACGATGAAAATGGGGAGATGATTGTGGGTTATTACTGGATTTATACACAGTCCTGATTCTTATGAGGATTTCACAGTTTTGCTGAAGTCTGTAACGGTAGATGAGACAGATTAAAATACTTCAGAAGCTTACTCCCCAAAGAGAAGATGTATCACACAATGTCATCACCAAAAAGAATCTCTTTTCATTACTGGTATAAATCGCGCTAAAACAATTTCCTCCCTCATTTGGGTGTGCAGTATTACAAAAATAAGCGTATCAAGATGTGGTTTTTTGGCATCAGATTAATGATCAAACAAATTCAAAAAAATTCTGAATTCATCCCAGTTTGGAGTATCTATTCTTGTACTTCCTCTATACCATGTGGAACAGCTGGTAAAGTTAGGAAGCATCCCTTGCACCTAAGAGAAAGCTGAGGTGCTTCAAGCCAGAAATGCATACAGAGGCTTTGAGAAGTAGCAGTTTCCTCAATGTTTCCATGGGATACAGTCATTTTACTTCAATCTTCCCTCCATTTCCAATTAGAATCATAGGATCAGTTTGGTTAGAAGAGACCTTTAAGATTGTCAAGTCCAACTGTTAACCCAGCACTGTGAGGTCACCACTAAACCATGTCCCTGAGCACCACATCTATATGTCTTTTAAATCCTTTAGGGATGGTGACTCCACCACTTCACTGGACAGCCTGTTCCAGTGCTTTACAACCCTTTCTGTGAAGAATTTTTTCCTAATATCCAACCTAAACCTCCCTTGGCTCAACTTGAGGTCGTTTCCTCTTCTATCATATCTTAATTGGGAAAACAGACCAACCCCCACCTCGCTACAATCTCCTTTATTTGTAGAGAATGATAAGGTCTTACCTGAGCCTCATTTTTTCCAGGCTAAACAGCCCCAGTTCCCTCAGCCCTTTCACCAGCTTGCTTGCCCTTCTTTGGAGATGCTCCAGAATCTCAATGTTTTTCTTAAGATACCTGAGTTATAAAGCATTATGTCTAGTAAGGCATCAAGTAAGCTACAGAGTGAATTTTTTATGAATTGCTGGACATGTGAGACGAAATTAGTTTTTCTATTTCCCTTGGAGAATCAGACAACATTGCCTAGTTGGCTTTTTTTCCTTAGAAAGTCCCTTTTCAACTGACTTTAAGAAGTTAAGTTTAAACTTGCAATATAAATGAATTAGCTAGGCAGGAAGAAAGGTGAAGTCCCTACAACGATTCTTCAACCCTCTGTTTCAGTTGAAGCTGAAGCCCAGGGTATGTTTATGAAGCATGTGAATGTGTGTGTGTGCATGAGGTGTGTAGGCTCTATCCTTCATCACTGCTCCTTTCTGAGTGGCACACAGGGTACGCAGAGTTGTCCTTACTGAACCAAGCCTAATCCTAACGTAGCAAAACATGAGGTTGCTCCTCTGGGAGACCACTATGACAAGGGATAATAAGTGTCACTGGTCCTTCCTTAATGGCTGAGGAATATCTGGGCTAAGAGGGAAGTTTCCTCTCCCATGTTAAGACAGCTACTAAACGTGAGGTTGGCATTTATCCCTTTACACTATTGTATATATGTCCTTTAGCCTTTCATTTATTTTTAACTTTAACAAAACAATATAAAGTTCTAACTCCTATATCTGTCCCTAGTTTCAACAGGATGCTGGTAGGGCACAAGATGCTGCATTTGATGAGAGCAGTAGGTGTAAAGGCGTGCAGGACAGGCACACTTTGTGAGTGGGAAAGATCTTTAGGTCAAGCCATCTGCTTCACACCACATAGCGTCATCTCAGTGTGGGAACTTTTAACTACCCGTGGAGGTCACTCCTGCATGATGTGTGGTGATTGATGTGTCTTTGGAGAGCAGCATGTGGGCTATGAAATGGCTCGAGTCAGAAATCAGGAGCAGAGATACTTCTTTTCGTGCTGGAGATAAGTATTTCTTAACAATAAGACAGATCAGATCAATGGCAATCTCTGTTTTTAGGTACGATGACATATTTGCAGAAAATTAATCGTAGATTAAGAAATTCCAGAAGGTATCTGGGGGGTTTTCCAGGAACACAAAAAATTAATTAAAAGATGAAAATTTTCAGGCCATGGTTAGAGCGGACTATGTGAGAGACCACCAAGTGTGGCAAGATGCTTTCTTGTCTTTGGATTTTATAGCCTAAGCTCAAAGACCTCATGGAGAGCAACCCTCAAAGTGGAAAGCAGCTGTGCCTGGCAAAGGATAAGTGAAATAAGTGGGGTTTTGAGAAGGGGTTTAAAAGACAACTGGATGAAAAATAGGGGGATAGGGAAGTGACATAAAGAGATAAATTCAAGACTGAGAAAAAAACAAGGCAGCCAAAAGTATATCCTGGGAAGAATGTAGAAGAAAGGTAGGGCACAGAAAGAACCAAGAATAGATATGTATGGTGAGGAAGAACAGGATGAAGGGCTTGAACTTTGCGAAGAAAGGAAAGGAATGCAGTGAAATGAACTGGGGACTCAGCAGAGCTGGGTGCTGGTAATGGGGTCCATTGAGAACCTCAGACACAGCCCAGGGGATGAACCAGGTCCATAGCCCACCCAGTCAGATCAGCAGGAGATAGGGCTACAGCATGGGTCCAAGGTCCACCTAGAAGATGGGGTCAGAGACAGGGCTGGAAACAGGCACACTTACAACATAGTCCAGGCAAGGTCTGGGAGACCAAGACTGAGCGACCTGGAGCAGAGGGTGGGAGTTCCAGGAGAGGCCGGTCGGTGCCATTAAGGCTTATCAATGCCCTCAGGGTCCTGGGAGAGACTGACACAAGAGCAGAGACACTACTGGGAATAGTGAGGAGATGTGGGATTCAAGGCGGGTCTAAAAAGGCAGTTTTGGCATCAAACACCAGATATCAAGTCAGGGTGGGTGACTCCCGTCTTGTAGAATGGGAAGGAAAAAGGAAAATATTTTAAGAGAGATTTTTTAGTAAGTGGCATCCAATAGAGCCACAGAAGGAATCTGGGTGAGGATAGAGGATATATGGAAAAAAAGGATCATTATTGTTCTTGGGAGGACAGTAAAACTGGTAATGATGAAGAACAAAGGGGCGAGATAGTGTAATGATCAGGAAACTGGTGCACAGGCTATATCAGTGTTCTTCTTCCACCAGCATTGTCAACAGCCAAGTTCAGAGTTGTATCGTGAAACTGTTTTTGAGTTATTGGAAGCAAAAAATACCCATGAATTTTGTGCTTAACAAAGCAAGGTTATTAGTCTTGCCTAATCTAGCAAGGCCTGCAAGAATTGTCTGACCTACCTAAAGCTGCTCATCTCTTGTCTCAAATGTGGTTCAAGACGATGTCATATTATGAAAAAAAAATTTTCCTAAGGTTGTCAGAAACGGAAAGTGGCAGTATATTTAGTCACATTCAGCTCACTTTTAACCTTAATGTAGTATGTTGGACAAGTACTGGCTGACTCCGGTTTGGCTTTCTACTCACCCCCATGCCATTAGCCCGTGCTGTTTATGACCTACTTCTGTTTGTCTCATTGCCCCTCATGTAAACTGGTAATATATATATATGCCCGTCTTCATTATAAGGTAATCTGGAGTCTGATTATAGGAGTGAAAAATCATTTATAATCGTAAGATTAGGACTGACATGCTGTAGTCACAATAGCTACTGAACGGCCATGCCTACTTAATAAGCTGCTTAACTAACTCAGTATTTTGGGCTACGTTTATAGAAAGAGGTTGTAGATGTACAGACTAGATATAATAATTGGGAAGAACATAATTATCTAAATAACCCAATTGCTCTTGCAAGTCAGGAAGCTTGATATGTTGCTTGTATCAGTGGAGACTGCAATTCACTGAATGCTGGAAGTCAGGCTCAAAAATCTGCGTGGTTATAGAAAGAAATGGCCGAGCCAGATATTTTGTAAAAACAGAGTAAGATTTGAAAAGAGAGACCCTGAATTAAATCAGGCAACCCATTATGTGCGTGGCTGGAGTCTATGGTGTAAGGAGGCCGACAGACTCCTGCATTTATTTAAGTCTGCTTACTACATAATTCAGGGTAGTGAGGTGAGCTAAGGATGAAGCATTAGCTTCAGCATAGAATTTTTATTCTGATCACTGGAGCCTAAAGTTATTAAAAGAACAAACACAATTATGACATCCTAGGGGACTGGCACACATATAAATCTGGATATGATGCCTGTTTCTCACAAAGCTTATGTACAGATCTGTATATCGCCTGCTTTTTATTTTAACTAGGTTTGATGCAACTGTTGCTCTGAAAAGAACCATTTAACACTCTGGGGAAAGAGAAGCTGCAGAAATCCTCATATTAATATCTATTAAGAAAAATAAGTTTTAAATAAATTGCTTGTTTATGTGGTTAAAACTCTTATCCCTTGAATAAGAACAAAGAACCATCACTTTGCCAGTTCTAGACCTTTCCTTGCTCCCAGCTAATCAACTTACACTACCATAAAAATTTAATAACAGCTTATTCTTCCTCTTCCTCTATTCCTTCAAAATGATGAGAATCTATTTTCATGATAGGTAGGGATGTGAATACTTTCTGAAGAACAAAAGCCCATAGTTTTTAAATTGAACCAGTATATGTGATTTTCAGATTGGCTTTTATGAAAATATTTTGAGCATCAGGTGGCTCAGTATTACCTATTATCTATGCCATAACTCTCAATCTTCCAACTGACTAATAGCGATGTGTATATATTGTATAAAGTGTATTAGATTTGATCTGACAGCCTCAACTTCAGTGTTGTCAATGCAGAGTACGTTATGGAGTCTGTAGTTCTTAGAGGTGTCAGCAGTAAAAAGCAAAAGGAGAGCCCGTTTACCCTTAGGAAGGCTCTTGCAGTGTATTGCTGGCCTCCCAAACTGCCCTGCCAGACATCTTCCTGGCACTGATGCTCTGTTCTTGTTTCAGGCACTGCCCATCCTCTGCTGCCTGTGACTGAAGGTCCTCTCCAGCTCCCCATTTCAGCCTACTGGGAACCCTGCTGGGCTGCTTCTTGTGTTCCCATCTCCTTCTCTCTTATCTTCTAGGGTATCACCATCCAAACAGCTGTCAGTCAGCTTCCAGGATAACATATTTTTGTATTTCACTAAATCCCATCTCTGTACCTTTGCCAAGTCTCTCCTGCTATTCCTGCTCCAATTTCCTTGGTTTATCTTCTGTCCTCAGCTTCCTCCTCTTCTCCATAAGTTCATTGCTGAAGCCATAACTGAAAGGGAGTGACTTCCCCTAGAGCCCTAAGACACAGTATGTAATACCCACAGATTAAAGAAAAAAAAAGAAAAAAAAAAAGAAAAAGAAAACCCCATGATCTGTGCAATCAGGGACTTGATTCTCTCGCTTCAATAATTCACAAGATTTTAGAAATTTTTTTAAGGTAGAGAGATTAAAAGTCTTGAAGGTATGAAATAAAATAAAGCAAAGATGTATTGAAGAAAGATTGTGTCAGACTAATCTGTTAATCTCCTGAGATGACAGCTGGTTTCCCAGGGGAGGGAAGAGCAGCAGATATCGTCTATCTTGACTTTCATAAACTGCCACCAGGGAAAGTATATGTGAAGATTTGGATTAATAAAAGAATTGCAGATTTGATAGGAAACTGGCTAGAGAGGAAACAGATTGCATGGAAAGGGGACTGAGCCAAAGGGGACTTTACACACCCATGATTTTTTGATGATGCCACAAAAATTGAGAGTGTGCCAGTGAAATTTGTCATTGACAGTTTTTTGGAAATTGTGTTTTAGCAAGTTAAATGCGATGGCTCTGTGGTGGCAGAGTGTTTTAATTATAAATGTTTCCATCTTGCTTACTAGCTCTTCTATGACTTTGCTCCTTGAGTTGCTTGTTCTAATGCTGTGAGCAGCTGGCCATCACTTTCCAGCCATGGGGAAGTCCTCGGGTAGGACTACACCAGGAAAACGGGCACATGTGGAATTTTAGTGGAGACAGCCTTGCAACTGGGTTATCTGCTGTTCCGGCCCCACTCCTCACCAGCTACTTAAGCAGAACAAATTTTAGAGGAGTTTTTACCCCAGATTGAGGAATTAAATTGAACACAATTATGAATCAAAAAGTAAGGAAAAAGATATGCTTCTGCGTCATCTTAAGCTACTACTGATATTTCCAGTCTTTTCAATATGGACAGAATAACTCAGAGCAGAGTATTCTAAATGAGTAATTTCAGTAAAAAGGGTTTTGGTATGATGACGGTGCTTCATTATCAGTGCCCAACTGGATTCTTGCTTTCTTTCTATATGGTTTTGTGGATTTATCTCATTCGTGGAAAATAACAAGCCAACTTTATTTCATTTTTCTTCAGTTAATTAATTCTCTTGAAGGAAAGCAACAGACTAAAACCTATGCTTAATGTAGAACATAGGAACATGAAGTAATTTTTCAATATAGAAGGAAATCAGAAGTTCACCTTGGGTCCAGATTAGGACCAAAATTAGTCAGGATATTTCCAGTGGATATTACCTGCTTTCTTTCTAAAAGCTTTACTTGGGTAGAAGTGCTTTGCAGTGTGATCTGAAGCAAGTGTGAAAGGTGCAATGGCAGTCCTTATGTGGAAAATACCAGAAAACCACCTTGTCTTCCTTTACATCTTCTAGACCTATGGGTAAATAATGTCCTAACCTTGCAAGACTAACCAAATAAATACCAGCAAGCAAAATGTACACAGAATAAAAGGTGAATAAAAAGTGGATGGCTGTGATGAGGTCCCCATCTAAGAGGAAAGGTCACAGTTTCACAGATAGGTGCATACAGAGAAAAATCTCTGTAGGACATAAGAGCTGTCAGAGTACCCAGAAGCATCAGAGGGTCTGTGATAAGGCATCAAGTGCAAAAGGTGGAAACAGTGTCTGTCTGCTCTCCTACTTTAAGTATGTATCAGCATTTTAAATCTCCCGTCTCTCAGTCTTCTCTAGTGTACACTTTATTTAAAAGTTTAATATTACAATGTTCACAGATTAATCCTGATTGTCCCTATATCCAGTTCTGCCTGTTCTTGGGAAAGTATAAAATCAATTTCTGTTGCACAGCTGAAAAAGCAAAAAATTGTTGGATTATCATGCTGTTGTGTGCAATAAAAATATAGCATTGTCTGGGGAAGTCTGTAGTTGATTAGAGCATAAATATCAACCCCCCAACTCATACTCTGGGTATTTGATTCCTGTATCATATAGAAACAAGGATCTCTGCTGAACAGTGTAACATTTCATTATTTTTGATTTGCTGTGATGAATAATATCGTATGCTATTGGCCTAGAAGAAATATTACTATAGTAACTAGCTCGTGATTCATTTTTTATGTTTTTTTTGCTATATTTCCTAAGGGATAGCTGTCTAGACTAAAAATGTTTAAACTAACTCTTGGTAACAGTAATTAATTTTTTCCAGAGTGCTAAAAATCTGAGACAGATAAACAACAACACTTAGATACTGCTTTTTAAAAACACTGCAGGCCCATAACATTCTTGAAATTATGAGAGTATAGTTTTGTTTTATTTTATTTTATTTGGCACTTTTTTATTAGTAGCTTTCTGTGTTGTTATTAATCCTGTTTAGTGACCTAAGGCTGGATTCCCACATTGGCGATATTGCAACTCTAATGAAATCCTTAGACATATAATATACAAAATGCTACACGAGGAGGAAAATATAAGAGGGGTTGGTTGATTTAAATAAAAGTACTGTGCTCACATATTTATTCAAACCAGTAAAAAGGAAATCTTTCCGTAAGTGATATATTGGTATTTTATGTTTTGGTTTTGTACATGTTTAATTCCTTATGATGATTCTTATGGGTCTCCAGACAACAAGCATGTGTTGACAAATATCATCTTTATTACAGTGCTTTATCAGCATAAGGAATAGGATGATAGGTTAGGTATATGCCCATTTATCAAAGCATATATAGAGCTAAGTGTCCATTTATTCCATCTTTGTTTTTATTATAGTAAAAATGTTTGATTTTTTTAAAATTACATTGTTTCAAAAACTCATGATCTATGTCAAAGTGTGTTTGTCTGCAATTAGAATTCAGAGATATTCAGTTCAGATAAGAAGCATGGAGCTACCAATTTAAAGAACTATTTTGAAGTAAGTAAAATTGCCTTAATTATAAAAAGTGTGCATAAAAATAACTTTAAGCACATTTTATATTTTAATTTCACTTAGAAATGTGAAATATTATCTGTAATACAGAAATTGAAGAAGTCATTCATTCTCACCTGCTTCTTTTTCACAGAATAGAAAAGAAAAACATAGTTTTATACTTTTTAAATTCCTGGTAGAATTTGCAGCTTGAATAGAACTAGTTATTAAACTGAACTGGCTGAATAAATGGAAATTAAGAAAATATTCACCTTATATTTGCAGAAAGCTGAGCAAACTCTGGCTTCAGGTTTTTAGTTATTTCTACCTAATGCTTGATTTGAACTGGCCTGTTTAGACCACAGCATGCAAATGTTATAATTTTCAATGGCTTTGATTGAAAACTAAATATCCAGTTTAAATGTTTAGGAACTGGAAGAAGCTTGTAGGATTTCTTGTGTGATAAATTGGCTTTTATTCACCCTGAGCCCTTCACCCCAGGATAACCGTAGTAACCTTCTGTAATAAAAACATAGAAGAACGGGGCTCTGTCGGCAGAACCACCAGCAGATTTACTTTCTGCCTTTTGTTTTTAATTTAAGTGATGGGAGGTTCAGAGGATCACGCAGTAGCATAGGACATTTCATAAGGGTTCATAAATTATGCAGTCAGACTTGTTGGATTACAAAAGGCTGGAAGCAACAAGTGCTTCTTGCATTATAAATGAAATGGCTTATTTACAAAGTTGACATAGCTATATTAATTGTGAGAAGTTATGATTAAAGGGATAGGCCTGCGCTGTTTAAGATGTTAATTAGAAGAAACTCATTTTCCAGAAGAAACAAATGCATCTTTTCAGTTTGCTCTGGTTTTACTGAAGTGCTTTGCTGATTGTATTCTAAACCACCTTCCTTTTCCAGCAATTTTAAGTGGTTTTTCCTCATACACCAGCTTGACGTCAAGGCAATAGAAGAATCCTGTGTCAAGGTTCACATTCAAAATTTAAGATGGTGATTGCCTCCATGGGTAGAAAATTCAGCTTGTTCCCTGCTGTATGACACTGGTCAAGCACCAGCTGGGGTGTGTTATCATGTCTGAGTGTTGAATGGTAATTGGAGTAACTAATTGGAGGCGTGATCCTTGAAATAAAGATGTGGTTATTACATCTGCAGTGATCTATGCAGGGCCCTTGAACCTGCCCTGCTGATGCTGTGGCTTTGTCCCCTTTCTCCCTGGTGAGGTTCCCAGGCAGAAGCAGCTCCAGCATGGCTCCTGGAAGGCCCCTTTAGCCATCCATGGACGCTTTGTCCTGCTTATGGCTCTTCACATTCCCTGTGCCTGCTCTTGGGGAGCAGCAATCCTTACGCTCTCCAGGGAGATGTCAGTTTGAATTATCACAGAAGTGCCCAGGGACTTGTCATCCCCAAGTAGGGATTTTAAGGTTGAACTGACCATCACTCTTAGAAGCATCTCTGAGTGACTGCTCCTTTCCAAGCACACGTTAAGAAGAGGAGAAAGTGAGATGGTGAGCGTGGTGGTGGGCAAGATTTGGGAGCATGGAGGTCTTAATAGGAGGATGCAAGGACAGGTGGTGAGTTGGATTGGTGGGAGGTTGGGATGAAAGAGGGTGGAGAACGCTGGTGGGAGGCCAGGGTTAGGGGAGAAGAGGGCATGAAATGGAAACATACGAATGGGGAATTGCAAATGAAGCAACCTTTCAGCCTTTTGAATGATCAGTTGCCTCTCTTGGAGCCTGTTGCCCTTCAGGCAGGGCTTGCACGTTGATTTTTTTATTGCAGATGGGTGGTTTTGATGCTCATGAACTGCATTGCACACTGATTTTTTTCTTTTTCTTCTATGACACTCATGGGTTATATGAAGGAGAACGAAGCTTAATGGTGTTCTTGATTTTACAGAGCAGTTTGTGGCTCAAGCAAAATACCCATCCCTTGGAGGACTTATTTGCTATTCTGTTTCACCTGCAAAGTAATCTGAACTTCTCCCTTTCTTCCAGTGGGTTGTTAGGCTGCCCTGGATAAGGCTCAGCTGAGTGAGGAGGGCTATCCAACAGTGCTGGGAGTTGGGAGTATATTCTGCAAGGACAGCAAGAGAGATTGTGATTCACATCTTAAACAGGGCAAAGCTGCTGAAGTCTCAGGGAAGCTTAAGCATTAGTGACCCTTAAGGAATTAAAGAGGGTTCAGATTTTAGCAGGCATTTCGCTAATGAAATCACAGGTTTAAAATTTCATTTCATTGCCAAGGCTAGATGCTAATCGAAGCATATCCTTCCTTTTCTTGTTCCAGGGGTATGTGGATAGCTCAATTAACATCACCGTCAACAAGGAAGCATAAACAGCCAAAAGCACAAAATGCTGTGCCCGTGTGGCTTTTCACAGAAGCAGGGCAGAAACTCTTAAAGGGATGAAAATGGCTTTTCCTTTGTACAAGACAAGCAAGCTCTCAGCATGTGTGCACTTGTGGCCCTTCTGCTTTATATTCTGCCTAATTTAGCTTTTTACAGAGAGCTGGCCTAAGTTAACCTGCTCCTGCAGTGTTTCCAGGCTCCTTATGAAATGTGCATGCAGGCAGCCTGGTCCTGCCACAAGCTGCAGAGCCACTGCCTCCCTCTACCCCTGCCTGAGATAGAAAGGACTTGCTGATTTAGGGAACTTGAATGCAGGTGTTGCTCTAGGCGAAGCCCATTCTCCATCGTACTGAAGATAAATACTGAAAATACTCCATGTCTTTAATATTATTGCACGTTATATGTCACTTTTCCTTTCTGTGTGTATATAACAAACTGGAGTGAGAGTGATGTCTCTGTTCAGGAATGAGTGCAGCCATTTCTGAGCTAAGAGGCATCAGCAGTGTGTCAGTTAAATACTATATAACAGTTTTAGAGGCAAAGAAGTCCATCAAATCTAGATTAGAAATCACCTCACCGGCACCATGAAATTTAAAAGGAGCTGTAAGATACAGAGGAGAGGGAAAAGAGAACAAGGAAAACAAAAGAGGAGGCTGAGAAAAAGATGTGGGGAAATAGAGAATGACAGGAAGAGCTGAGGGATTCTTCCTCCTGCCTTTTTTTCAGGCATGCCTGAAGTTCAGTTGTGGCTACCACAATTTCTTGTCATCACAAATATGTAATTTGCCCCTGGCTTCTGGTATTTCAAGCTTTTCTTCAGGGATGAGATGAATCATTATATGTTTGAGAACATATAATGCAGAATTCTCAACATACAGTCTGTTCAAATGAATTATAATGGTTCATTCTACACCCTAAGGATGTCATTGCTTACTTTTCAGTCTTCTGATTAATTTGACATCATTTTTATCTGACTGACAATACCAAGTAATTTAGGTAAAATAGTGCTTGTGTTTTATACAGGTTAGGACCATTGCTATTTTCTGATGACCTCTTGTTGGTTCATCAGTAGAAATAACCAAAATATATTCTTTATCAACTGCATGTTTTACTGGTGGCGATGACACAACATCCCTTAAAGGTGCCATGATACAGAAGATCTGCAACTTAGACTAAATATTAAGACATTTTGAGTGCTGAAATAGTAAATTCAGGCAGTAAATGTGCAGTGTTTACTTTAGGGATTTAAAGCCATACAGTAGCATCCCATAAAATTGTTGCTAGTGACGCAGTATTGATTATGAAGATAGCTGCCAACCTTACTAAATTTTTTCTATATAGGTAACATGAAAATTTACTGCTTAATTTGACAAGTGTGTTGTATAGTTTTTACTAGTAGGGGCTGATGATTCCCCCTTCCAGGTTGGAACAATGAGAAAATGCCCAGTAGTCAAAGTAAAATTTCATTCTTTTCCCCAAAGGCTCATTGAAGGCTTTATAAAGAAACAGAATCCATTGTAGTTCTGAGTTATTTTTTTATCTTATCTGAGATACTCTTTCCTGTAGGATAACAGCTTTCTATTATAGCAAAAAGATTGGCTTTCCCATTTATGTAACTTTTATGGTTCTTTCCACAGACTTATCTTGTGGCTCTGGTTGAAAACTGTTTTGGCTGATTTCCTCAGGTTCTAAAGGGACCAAAGTAAAAGATGTTCTGTTTATGACATGAGATTGCTCCTGCCATTAAAAGAATACTGTATCACCACTTTCAGTAGCTGCTTTTAAATAGATATTTTTGAGAAAGGAAAGAAACTAAAGAATGTGAGGAAAAAAGACTAAATTTACCAAGCTGTATTTCACTGAAAACATGCATTTACTCATTTTTGATAAGGTGGAGTTTAACTAGATGAAGATTATGTAAATAGTCTAAGTCTTTAAGGACAACTGGATGGCAGTTTTCAGGGATGTTTCAGCATTGTTATTCTTGAATATTGAACAAGTAGTTTGATACTTAATTTGGAAAAGGCTGATGGGCTTTGCTCATGGCTAAATAAGCTGTTGAAATGCTCAGCATACCTCTTGTGCAAGAGAGGAACAACCCTGGTGAAAATGAGAGCAGTTCCTGGCTTCTCGAGATTATGATGGCCCCTTCAAAACACCTGGGAGATCCTCAGCACAGTGGCCAGGCTTCCTATGCCTCCCTCAAACTTGTCCTTGCCTCCTTTTCAGCCAAAGCATGGGAAGAGGTGGCACAGTGCTGGCCTCACTGCTTTGTGCCTGGATCACATACAACTTCAAAGAGATGCTGGTCATACAAGTGACTTCCACTGATTTTAGTAGGATTAAGATCTGGACCAAGTCTGCTGTTGATACCTACGAAGAAAAGATGGGGCTGGGTGTTGTTTGCTTTGCTTTTATGATCTTACCATGAGAAGTTACTGTTGTGTAATCTGCCTAACTGGCTATTCCTCGAGGCATTTTCCTTCTTCCTTGCTTCAGGAGCAAGCAATGGGAATACTGCATGGAAGCAGTGATCCTGTGCTAATTCCATGTGTCATCTCTTATTTAGTAGCTGAATAACATCTGGATGCTGGCTTTGTAGAAACTAGAGGGTACATAATTCAATTTTTCCATTCGTGTTCTGGTTCCTTCTTGGGAATTTCCTTTGTGGATAGATTTGTCTACTCACAGACTGCGCTTGAGAAAAAGAACCTCAGAGACCGACTTACTGCAAAATGATCCCTAGGAGGAATGAAAATCTTTGCTTGTAAAAGGTCACCAGAAAAGTGGCAGTAAGGTCACAGGATTAGGCTGCACCAGGGAAAAGAACATTCTTACCTTCTATGTTGGGTTTTGTGCTGACGGCTCCAAAACCTCTAACTTTGCATATTTGACTTAATGAAAACTGAGAAATGAGTTTGGCTCATTTTTTTTATCAGGCAAATTGTATGTGACCTCAGTGCCTTTCTTTTTTCTGTTGCAGAGGTATAGTAGTAGGCAGTTGTGTACTTTTCCCTGATGCAGCTATTAAGAAAGGACACATATTTCAAGGTGGGTTATAATATTCCTTGCCTGACTGCAAATTCTGAGATTACTGAAGTAACAACATTGAGCTAAATGTCATGTTATCCCTTGGTTTAATGGAAAGTAAATAAAATCATTATTGACTTCATTGAAGGATGTGGGTTTTGCTGCCTGAAGCATAAGAAGCTCCTTTTCAAACTCCAGTAAAAATGGACAGCCTTTTTCTATTATTAAGTATTGCCTACAGTGTGTAATCCCATGAACATAATGATGGTATTTCTCCTTTTTTTCATGTTAGCAAATGATAGAGAGTCTTGTGCAATTTGCATTGGAGATCTTGAGATGAGCGGGCAGATGAGTGGGCATGAAGTTCAGAGATTTGTTTGACTTGGCTACTGCACTGACCCCTCAGTTCTTGTGATAAACTTCACTAGAAGGGCTAAAACTGCATAAGAGCAGATGCTCTGCAGTACAGAGAAGGGACACTAGTGAAATCTCTTCAGGTGAAGTGTTCCAGGTATCAGAGCACTGTAGAGGGGCAAAGGCCAGGTGTAGGTAATGGCTGTCTCCAGCACACATGGCATGTAGTTACTCAGGCTGGGTTCTGGCCATCAGGTCACCATCTGGAAATTGTATCTTGGTGGGGGAGTTCAGTGCAGTGACATAGACACACATAAAATGAGCTATGTATGGAGTCAGGAAAATGCAGTCATCTCTGGTGACCCCAACTGTGTTCTGCCTCTGCTAGCAGGGACAGGCAACTGGGCATGCAACACAGTGGCTCGATGACTGCTGCTTCTGTTCTCCACTGGCAACCTTCAGCCAAGGGACTGAAGGAAGAAATCCAGTGTTCAAATACGAGAGCCCTTTACCACCTTCAGTGCTCTCCACTTGGCTGTCCCAGCGTCACACCAAACCCTTCAGTGGAGGGAATGATTTGGCCTCAGGAAACAGAGATTTATTCTGAGAAGTCTTCCACTCTAATATCTTCCTTCTCACTGGATATGCCATGGAGGTACTTGGTCCTTATCATGCAGGAAGTAGCTGAGGCTCTCTGATACTATTCTTTTAAAATCAAAACATTAAAGCTACGATACGATGATTTTCGAATTTTCCAGGCATCCCTCCTGCTGGCATTAATTGCCCCCCTGCTGTTCCTGTTGCAGAGCTATTTGCTCTTTCAGTATGCAGTACTAGTTCTGTGCTGCACTAAACCTTTGTTGCTTTGCAGTTAAAAAAAGCTTCAGTTTATGCAAATGGCATTGAAATGAGTTTGGTGAAGTGATAAACAGTCACATTTTATGATTGCAACTGTTGAGTTTTTGTTTGTTATTTTACAGTTAATTTTGTGGAAGTAAAGGGCTTTATAAGCTCCCTTCTGGTGTCAATGCAGTAATCTAGCACTCCCATAACAATGTTTTAAGAATTTGCTAGGGCTACCAAGCCAATGTGATAGGAGGATCACATAACATCCAGCATTACAGTGTCCCTTTTCCCTGTGGTAGAGCTCCCTCCCACCTCAACATCTCTCTGCACCTAGCAGCTCATTTTCTGTTTTAGTTGCTCTGTCTTTGGATGGCAGTTAGGTTTCATGCCCTTTTCTTTATTTCCTCTTCCTCTCTGCTTCTGACACATTATTATTCTTTCCAGTGACTGTACTAGACCTCCAAAATCTCACAGTCCCCAAGAGTAATTACAGATATATTATTGTGCAATCTCCACTACTAGGTTGGGTCAAGTGCTTTATTTTTATCCAGGTCAGCTACTGAGCAGTGTAGTTGACTTCATTTCCTCAGTAGCTGCACAACAAGATGGGAGTATTTCTGTCACCTGAGTAGCTGGAGGTTGGTCCTCTCCTGTGTCTGGAGTACCCAATTCCTAAGTAGGACTTCTAGTGGTCATTAATGGAGGGTAGGAGGCCCCCATGAAGATTAAATGTCAAATGAAAGATTTGACAATCTAGAAAAAGCACAATTATGGCTGCGTGAGGAGTAAATGAACACAGTCTGATTGTGTCTTTGTCTGACATAGGGTTTGATGACCTACATGCTTGTGCTGATCCTGGAGCTCCTGAACATGGATACAAGACACCCAGTGCAGGTGTTTTCTTTGAAAGCGTGGTAGTCCGGTTTCATTGCCAAGAAGGATACAGGCTTAATGGTACTTCAAAAAAACTTTGTGTGAGACACTTTAATGGCTCCCTGAGCTGGAAACCAAGTGATAAACCTGTGTGCCTACAAGAAGGTAAGTCAGTTTTCTTTAAGCAGTTCACCAGTGTCAGTTGTCCATGTACCATGTCTTTGTGTCTCAGTGCAAAACACAGGACTTCATTTCACTGTGTCTTATTGGATACATGCTTCAGTTTCCCATCCATCCCACCCATAATTCCCATTTGTCAGTTAAATTTATACTGTGAGAGGTTGTTTGCACCCACATGTGTTGAAAGGGACATAAAGAAGTCTGAACAAAAAAGATAATGCATTTCTCCTTTTAACTAATTGAAAATTGATGCAGAGAGAAAAAAGAATCTCCAGTATAAGTAAACTGTAACTGTTTATTAAAGTTACCCACTTAATACTCCTTTCCGCAATATTTTACTAGGGAAATATAATGAGTTTCCAGTGCTCCTGCTAACCAGGAGTTTTAAACAATTCTATTTCATGACATGTGTATGATTCAAGTACGAAAATCACATATACATGAGCTGCAGAAGTTTAAAGTCACAGTAGAAGTTTCCTTCAAGATAATTCAGACTATTGTGGCATAAACAATTTATTTTTATTGTACTGCATATTTGAAATTGTATTTGGTTTTAAATAATTAGGATGTTAAATTACTTTCATCTTCTAGGAGTTAGATAGAGGCAGGATTAATTGGAATATCCTAATTGTAAATTTTGGCCGAAATAAATCCAAGCAGCACAAATGATTTATTTCACCAAGTATATTAGAGATATAAATTGTTCTTTTTTTTGATTTATTTTCAATCAACAGAGCTATTAAAATCAACAGACATGAAAAGTGTTAGTTAAATCAAGCGTGTACATTTTAGTGTTGTGACTTCTCCACTGAAGTCATTAGCCATTGCCTCATTGTCTTCAAGGTACAGCAAGATAAATTCTATTTCAGGGTGCCTTCCATCTTTTAAAATCAAATAAATATATGGACTTCATTCAAAAGTAGTTGAAGATTTATGTGACTGATAAATGCACTTGCCATGTAGAATCGTGCATCACTCTGCATGTATAAAAACTGCGGGTACTTGTTCATGCTGATGGGTGGGTGGATATCAGAATCCTGTACCAGGACAGGGGTGCATGAAGGGATGTGCCACAAAAGGAGCAAGCAGGTCTTGGGAGGACCGTACTTAGGAGATAACACATGAAGGCAACAACCCTAAACAGTGCTCTGTGTGAAAGTGGTGCATGAGATACTGAAGAGAGTAGCCAGAGGCAGCTGGTAATTAGTCCATGGTCCTTCAGGTAGCTGCCTTGTTGGCAGAAGAGGTCTTGGACTCCTGGACATGTGTGAGGCCACAGGCTACAGAGCTGTGAGTCATGAGCTGTCTCATGGCATGCACTGAGATGACAGCTGATGTGTATAACATAAAGGCAGCGGGGGTCAGTATCACCTGGTCATTGTGGTGGCGCGGGTCAGCTTCAAAGAAACAACCTGATGCCTTTAAAAATAATACATGTATGAAAATCACACCCCCTCCTATTACAGCCACCATAAATGCACTTGTCTCTCTTCTCATGGTTATTTAAGAAAAAATACATGGGGAGTGACAGCAGCATATGTCTAAGCTGGATATTTGAACTATCAGAAAAAGCTCTAATGCTTGGAAAAACTGTATTCTTAACAATTACAGATAGTTTATAGGAATTTCAAGGTGCATCTTTGAAATAGTACCTGTATCATCCACTGCAGTTGTTAAAATGAGCATTAACCTGTTTTACTGAATATTCAAACCTCTTCCCAGGCCTCCCCAGTCCAGTGGAGATCTGTGAAGGTACTGACCACAATGCTGCCAGCAGCAAAACTGCCACTGATGTCAGGGTGATCAACACTCGAGCCAGGTGTTTTCAAAAAAGAAAGAAATTGGAAGCTGAGAATGTGATGGATGATGTGACAACAGTTGCTTAAGAGATAATCATTACTTTACAGCACAGAACACTTAAGAAGGATTGCTAGGCAATGCTCTGATCAAGCAGAGCACTTAAGCTCGAGCATAGTTGTAATTATGTGATTAGTCTTGTTAAAGTTCTGTGCTCAAAATTAGGCGTACGCAAAAATGCTTTTTAGTATTTGGACTGAAGAGTAGGACTCTGATTTAGGGTTTAGTGAAGCAAGTGCCTAAGGACTTTCCTGATTAACAGTCTAATAATACCACAGGTGTTATTAAAACAATCCGAGGGTTTAGCAATAGGAAAAAAAAAATTAGATGACAGAATTAATTCTTCTTCCCAATGCACAATACAGCCACTGATTCAGCAGAAATACTAAGCAAAGGTTCAGTGGCAATTTATGAGACATAAGCATTTGCTTAAGTGCTTTTTAGAGTGATCCTTTTGTGTACTGGGAGAAGAATCATAAGAGAGGGGAACGACAGGGAGGTGGGATGTATAGGAACGTGGCACATCTGGAGAACAGTTAAGGAGGAATTATAATAGGGTTTGCAATTTGCAGCTGTCTAATGACATACATAAAAGCCCTCATTGCAGAAGTTCTGTAATGATATATGAAAAGAAATTTGAAATTTGTAGCAACTACTGAAGAAGTAAGAAGTTACGCTTCACTATTCATCATTTTCTATCACAAGACAAAATAAAATTTATATTGCATTTACCCATATAAGGCAGGGGCTGACTGCCATGCGTGCCATGGTATGCTATTCATGCCTCATCCCAGTGTATGTGGATGACAGATACTGCCAGCTGAGCTGGAACAGTAAAAACACTCAATACTTTGGAGTTCATTTTCAGTTAATCTCAGGAGTTTGGGCTCAACTGAGGATGGTTAAATATAATTTTATGTCTATATGTTATGTGCATTTAGTTGTTGTTATGTGTTTACTAGAACAGCCTGTAATCACAAACGAATGCTATCTACCTAAGGAAGTAAAGCAACCTGTTTCATAAAGTAATTGATTATAAAACTAATACATTTTTCTGGAGCTCTTCATCCAATCAATTTGATTTTTTAGGTCTGTCATTTCTCATTAAGAGGTAGGAGATTGTAAGTGTCAGTATGAGAATGAAGTTACATGACTAGGTGCTCAGTAAATGCCCTGTCAAAAATCTGTGTGCTTAGAATTATGTTCTTGTGTTGATCTACAGCGTGTTGTGATTGTAACTTCTATTAATTCTAATATGGTTATGCACATAAGTTCCTAAGCTCTAAGGTTGGAATTTTGTATTTACTGTTTAAGGGCAATATGTCATGTTGTTCACACTTTAATCTAATCTTCTCCCACTGTGATAATGTGGCTGCTGAGTCTGTTGCCCTACTTGGAACAAATGCTACCTCTCTCCTATGAGATTGAATCTAAATTTACAGTCTACATGGAGATGGCAAGCCAAGCGAGGAGCTGTGCCCTTCTCTCCCAGTGCTTCTGTAGGCAGACACCTTCGAGATGTCCTCAGTGCCTCATTCTCCCACTGACAGGGGTGATAAACCTGCAGTGAAAGTAGTGGACTAGTACACAGTTTGGCTACAGTTTTCCTGTATGACACTTAGCACTCATTTCTCTTTGTCCCTGCATCTGTGAGATGACTGAAATATTTTAATTTCTCCATCTCTTACCTGTCTTGCCCAGTGTTTGCTGATTCTTAAGCCTGGTTACAAGCACTGTGTGATGTCTATAACCTGTGCTTAGCACAACGGCCACAGATCTTAGGCGAGGTCTCTGTGCACTGTTGTAATACAAGCAAAGACAAGAAAGAGAAAGTGTTATTTAATACACACTGAAATAGTGTTTGCCATCCACAGAACTGTCCTACTAACACGGTACTATGGATTAAACAGTAGTAAAAAACCCCAGACAATATTGATCTTAAATGTTTGCTTTTAAGAGGACAGGGTTCAGATGAGCTGTCCCTGCATTCAGCCCATTCTTCATTATGTTCCTTCCATCCTTCCTCCCTGTTCCTCTCCGTTCCAGTCTGTCAGTGCTGTGGCTAGATGTGATCGAGGCTAATTCAGAGACTGCTCCACAGTGAGATACATACATAGGAGCACTGGACCTCTGCATCTGAGTTTACATACAGGCTAATAAACAAGACATTGCCAGGGCGCGGGCCAGGGCACTGCTCTGCAACTGCACGTTCTGATACAGTGTTAGAAACCTCCCTGACATGCTTTTGGCCAACATCACATAGCACTCCCCAAGCAATTCCTACAAGCACCTTCTGGATTAGCACAGACCAGGGACAATTTTTAGAGGGTAAAGGTCGTGCCCACCTTCTGAGTTGCCTTTATGGTCCAGGCACTCTTGCAAGGAGGGAAGGTGGTCCTCCTTCCCTGTGGGCTGGAAGAAATAGTTCTGAGAGGTGAGGCATGGTTTGCACATAAACTCAAGCACTAAAGCCATAAGGTTTAACAAATTTTACTCCTCAGACCAATCTCCCTGTGATGGGAGAGACACTTGTTTTGCTAAAGCCAAGAACTCCTGCATCTTCATGAAAGTTAGGTCAAGACGAGCCCTTGCACCTGGCAGGCTGTTGGGCCTGCCTGCTGCACCCCACCTCTTTGTGTGTCTGTGAGATAACAAATGTGTTCCTAACTAGGGCATTGTTTTGGCTGACCTGTTTTAATAGTGACACGGTAGATATAAGAAGATGACATAAAACTGCCCAAAAGGAGTGTAAGTCGTAGCCATTGCTGTTTGATGCTGATTAAAGACCATGTATTCTCTTAAATGGTTTAGCAGCTTCCATAGATTTGCTGAAAAGTGCTTAAAATAAAGCAGTTTATTTTCTAGGACAGGAGATTTTAAAATCCAGACACTTATTCTCAGCTTTTCCAAGCGGAATTTGTGCCAGCTAATCCAGTTGTTTGCAGAGAGACAACTACTGCAATTTATGCCTAAGTGCTAAACAATACAAATGCAGCCAGTGGGAAGGCATTTGCTCGCAAAGCATCAGGAAAAAAAAGCTGTAATATTGTGGTCCATTGGTCTCGCCTTTAGCCAGGGCTTGTAATAGGCCCGTTATCGAAGTCAGGCAGGATGTCGCAGGCGAAGGATGACACAGTGAGCAACTTCTCACTGTTCTCTGCCAGCATCTGGCCGATTACAGTGATTCAATCTATGGCTGTTACTTGGCATAATGGGGATGAAGTTGCTGTAATAAATTGTTGTTACAGAATTGGTTTCCCCCGCTTTGCAAGTGAGATCTCATATTTCACTGCACTGTATGTGTACACACCTCTTTCATTTTGTATAGCAACAGAAAGCTGCTATGCCAAGAGAGTGAGCTGTTCATTGACATTATCTCCCGCCATTCATCTCCGACCTCCTCCTGTGTGGCTGTGGAGCGGGATCCCCATCTATCTCATCCCATCCATGGGATGAAGTCGCCCAGGGGAACCTCTTTGTGACAGCATTTGGGGCTTAGCATCAGGCATTTCTTAAGGGTCATCCTCTGCTGTCTCCTGTGCTGATTAACTTGCCAGGGAGACAGAGAAAATTGTCCAGTCTTTGAAGGTCATGTCTGCATCCTCAGCCCGGTGCATTTTATAACCTTCTGTTAGGGTACACTTCCTCCCTGACTTGGGCATTTATAAATGAATAAATGCTAATAAAACATCTTGCTGCAGGTTCTCGTCCCGCCTGGCAGACTGCCAGCCCTTCCTGTTACAGGCAGCAGAAGGCTCCTGTGGCAGCAGCCAAGGAGCTAGAAGAGAGAATTTTTGACTAATAATATGTCCAGGCCCCATATGAAAAGTTAGCAAAGTACAATGTATTTAGAAAACATCTCTACAATGGGAAGGTGCAGAGGAAAATATGTTTTAAAAGGGGGAACCAGCACTCTTCTGCTTCACATTAGTAAAATTTAGTGTTGGAATCTCAGAATAATAGCTCCTCTAGTTTGCCTAAATAAATAGATACATTACTTGGTAGTTTATGTGTGCTATGCTAAATGACAGTTTATCTTGCTTCTAAGCAAACAAGCAAACTGTTGCTATCACTGTACTTTGTGCATGCTCACAATTAATTGCTAAATGCAAATTTAGAGTTGCCTCTTCCTCTTTAGTGAGAATTACCCATGAAAATGGCAGAAATTCTCTTTTGTGCAAGTCTCAAGGGACTTCTGAAACTTTTTTTTTTTTTTAATAAATATTTAATTCCTAAATGAAGATAATCGTCTCTTGTGGTGGAAATGTTGGGAAAAAAACCCGGCATAAACCAGACCTATAATAATTTTATAATACTGCTTTTATTTGAAAGAATTTGTGAGTTTTGATGTCTGGAAACTTTAATCACCATCTCTGTCATGGACTGGCTGCTGGCAGACAAATGGATAATTTTGATTATATTTTCCCAATATTTAATTTTTTCCTCTCTTCTGTTTAATCTCACTTTGCATTTATGAGGACAATAAACTTTGAGTCACATGGACTATTCCTTCACATCCTCTTGGCTTGTTTCTTAATTACTCAGTATTAGCAGAAGGAATTTTTCCCTGCCTCACTCTTTCCTTTCACTTCTCACAACCTCTTTCATTTTTCAGTCCTCTGAGGATTATTTTATATTTTGGTGTCTTTGGCACTGGTATACACAGTGAGATTTAAGGCTGTCTGAGACATGTATCACAGACAGGTAATAGAGCCCATGCCTGTATATCACGATAGAGGTTTGCAGTCATTTCCCGTGTTGAGAGTCTTCTACAAGCACTTGAGATGCTGCTCAGGGTCTTAAAAATCACACTTTCTAAAGGCATATGAATTCAGGCACATAAAATTATCTACGTGAAAAAAAGAATCAATGAGAGTAAAGTGAGGACATTCTCATAATGAACGCTGTAGAATGGAGCTGGATAAACACTTGTAAATGTACCTGATTTTCATCTCTCTGCTGAAATGGCAGTTTTTCTGTGTTCCTCATGCCATATCTGTATTTTATCTTTTTCTTTCGTCCTGTCCTTAGTGCTGTCAAAGAGTCTGCCTTCAGATGGGACTTGGGGGTAGTCAGACTGCGTGGTGTAATTTGTACACATGATGAATGGAAGGACAAAATGAGAATCAGTCTTGTTAAATACTCTTAATTTTGTTTGTTTAAAAAAGTCTGGGGGAATGATCCATTATCGTAGCATGTCAGCTTCTACCAAAGTGCTGTAGACTTTGTAACTTTTGTAACTAAAGAAAGGACTTACTGAAATGCATGTATTTTCCGAATGGTTTAAGAAGAACACTTACATTAACTGATAACTTTTGCTTAAGAGCTTGATTATTGAATAGCTAGACATGTTTCTTTAATTAAGTCACTATTTTTTTTTTCATGAAGTCACAGATTGCCTTGTTCCACATGTTGAAGATGCAGAGATTCATAACAAGACATACAGGACTGGCGATAAATTAATAATCAGCTGTCATGAAGGATTCCAGATCCGTTACCCTGACTTAGACAACATGATTTCAATATGTCAAGACGATGGAACATGGGATAATCTGCCCATTTGTCAAGGTTTAGTACACCAGCACATCCTGTTTTATAGCTCCTTGTGATAGTTTGCCATTTTTTTTCTATGATTGTAAGGATGTTAGTGATCTGATAAGCTCCACTGTACAGTATTTGACTAGTGCTGCTAAGATTTTTTTGATTTCTCTTCCCTGTTGCTCACTGCAGGAAAAACGTCACTTTCTGCACATAACCGTACTTAAAATACAACTTTCAATATTGCTTTTTGTTTGCTAGTCTAAAATCTGGCACAGATACATTGCATTTAAAAAAAAAAATCAGGGTTGAATCAGTCAGAAGTTCAGCAAAAGATCTGACATTCTTTCACCAATTAATTTCTGTGAAGATTTAAGCTTCTAAATGCTATTTGCCTTTCTTTGCTTTGTGCAGTGAGCAGGGGTAGAGAGAAGCTGGAACCTGTTCTTCTATCAGGATTTTCAGCAGAGTTGTTGAACAGGTTCACAGTCCATTAAACTCATAGGTGTTGACCAAAAATTCAAGGTGTGCACAGGAATGATTTTGGCCAGAATAGCCATTAACCCATAGGACAAGTAGTAGTAGTAGCATGAGATCCCACATTTGCTTAGGCTGTGATAAATATCTGGGACTAAGCCAGCTTTAGTGAATGGAAATTCAATAAGCCTGGGCTGCTATTACCTTTAAATCCAAAGGTAACATGCATATGTTAGTACAATTGACTTGGTTTTAACCAGTCAATGTCTTGACAAAAAGCTTGACCAGCTGAACAGCATCGAGAGATTTTAACTGTCTGTGCTAAGGAGGAGACTGAGTTAATATCAACTTTCCTCAAACTCATCTGTCATCTCCTAAAGCTGAGTGTTCTTTGTAGGCAGTTGATTACACCATCACATCAGTTTGCAGAGTCAGGGCAGGCAGGCAGAAGACCTGGGACACTTCTCAAGAGTGATGGTGGCAGGGAGAGACACAGAAGTCAGGGCGTTTCTGCTGTAAAGTGGTGAGGTTGATGGGTGCCAGAGTCAGAATTTACAGAGGCTTAGTTTGTATGGATCCTCAGAGTTAGGATCCTCAGTTTGGAGCACATCAACTGTCCCCCAAGGTCTTGTCTTAGACTATGTTACAGACGCGTAGAAATTTAGGCACGTTACAGGGCTAGCTCAGTGGTTTAGATGCACACAGTGTATCTGAATAGCCATAACAGAAAAGGGGAGTTTTCACAAACCCATGAAAAAGTGGACACTAGTTTTGGGTATCTGATCAGCAATAGTATCGTGTGGCAGTATGAACTATATAGCTCATTTTTGAGAGTAGGTGCACCTCACATCTAATTAGGGTAGATTAAGACTCTTGCAGTTAGAGGAGATGAATACTTGAAAGATTAATTTGCAGGTACTGTATTTGCCAAAGATTTGGGTGGAAATTTTGTGACAGCCAGTATTAACTGGGTAAGCAAAAGTACCCCAAATAGCCCTTGGCTTGTTACTGTCTTCTGTTGCTGTATTTGTCCTATAAAACACAATCAATTGCTGCTACTCAATATTCAATATTAACTGCTTTTCAAAATAAAAGCAGGACTCATAAAAGTTAAGAAACCAATTGCACAAGAGCCAAGTGCAGTAACTACCAGACAGGTAGAGGACAGGCAATTCAGACTCAAGTATCTGCCATATTTTGCCAAATTCTGTAAGCCTGTTCCAAAATTGCCTCCAAAATTTTCTTTTTGCTATGTCAAGCACTAACAATATCAAAGGCACTCGTCTACTTGCACTAGGTAGGCTGTCAATTGTATTTCTGTGGCCCTTTGATTACAACAGGCAGGGGAGTCTCATGACACTAAGATGCCTTTTTTTCTGCCAGAGCAGTGGGAAAGGATTGTAGAGCGTATAAGAATCCAACCTCAAACTATTTTTGCCATGAGATAATAATGATAATTACTGATCTGAAATTATGTGAATTACTTAGCAAAAAAATGTCAAAATGAAGTTTTCAAGCAACTTGAGATATTCGGAGATCTGGGGATTTTCACAAACTCTTGGCTCTCATGTAAATTCAAGTAAATCTCTGTCCTGCATTACAAGGAACCCAATGAGTATTAAAATTCTGAGCCAGCAAGACAAATTTTTCCCTGATATAGTTCATAGAAAAGTAAGCTTGGTCTTGCTTGAGCAGTCTGTGCTCTGTCTGTCCCACTGGAGACTGCTTATATCATCCTGCTCAGTGAGCTGCTCAGTTTGCAGGAACTGATGTGTTATGTGTGGGGCATACTTGATCAGGGGTATGAGCAGCAGCCACTAGATAGGATCCTTGAAGTTTTTTTTGAGCAGAGATAACCAGCTGGTAAAACAGCTTTGATAGTAAGTACAGTGTGCTATAAAATGCTTTCAAGCTTTTTCTGTTGTTTGCTTTTGCTTTTTGTCAAAAGACCATTGCAAGGAAATAGCCATTTGAAGTGCTGCTGAGACTTTTTCTCAGTATCTTACAAGTTCTCAGACTGATTTTAGTTTCCCCCTTAGGCTTAAAATTATGAGTCCTATGAACAGCCTTCACAAATTCGTAGTAGTGGCAAGTGACTTATTTATAGATTGCCATAATGCAGCTCCTGTTAGTCTCATAATGCTTTAATACTATTTTTCATTCCCTGCAAATTAAGGAATCAACGGTATTATGTATTACCCAGAGGGTCATTGCTAAGGCCATGAGGAATTATTTTTTTCCTCTAGTACAAACTCTTATCTAAATACCAGCTCAAAACAGACTCTGAATGTATGTGAATGACATGCTATCAAGTCATTCACTGCTCTTTCTTGCACCAGATATGGTTGGCAACTATTTAACTGTCACTGCTCAGTACCATCCATGGTACAAACCCCTCAGAAGTCATTCCAGAAGTAGAACGTAGTCTCTGGCTACATTTACAATTTCTGGTAACAGGTACCTTAACTTTTTGGTAACCTAATCTAAGACCTCATCAGTGTTTATCATGGAACTGCTCATAAGAAGTCATGTCCCTTTAGACTTTCTCAGACTGGAATTTCAAAATAATTGATTCTGTCTGCAAATCTTTTACAGTTGTGTTCACTTTGTCACAGGAGCAGTTTTAATATTAAAGATGGTTTACGTGCCTGTCAGTTTTACGAGGAGGAATAAAACTCATGGTTTATATAAATGACAATCTGTATTTATTAAAGATTCTACCTCAAAGAGAAATTGCCATCTGCTAAACCAGTGAATGTTTGTGAAACAAAATACTGTCATTTTCAGTAAACCTTTCCTGCATTTGCTGTGAGCAAATCCCACACTAGCAAGGCGTGTGGGCTAAACAGTAAAAGGGTTTGAAACAGGATAATAAGGCTTATTTGTCTGAGGGAGATCATGTAGACAATGCCATTCATAGTAGAGAAGATGAAGAATACCACACTCCTCTATTTAGGAATTATAACTGAGATGTGTGAAGATGACTGAGATAAACACTTTATAATAAAAGATACCTCCTTCTTCTTAATTTGCAGGTTGCCTGAGGCCCTTGGTTCTTCCTCATAGTTACATTAACATATCTGAGTTCGAGTCCTCCTTCCCTGTAGGAACAGTGGTGTATTACCAGTGCTTTCCTGGATATAAACTAGAAGGGGCAGAGTTCCTTGAGTGCATGTATAACCTTATCTGGTCAGATAGCCCACCTAGGTGCCTTGATGTGGAAGGTAAATGTCTTATTGTTTGTTTATCTTTAAATTGTGCAAAATTGGCATGCTCTATATGATTTTAACCCAAGGCTATAACCTCGGTTCCGCTATATGTAATGTTTCTGTAGGTAATACAAAGTCTATCTGGTTTTTGTTGCGTGCAACCTGTTGTGGTTCACTGCACCATTAGCTCTTGGTGTTCCCTAACTAATGTTTGCTCTCTCAGGTACAAAGTGCAAGAGAGGAAGCTCTTAACAATGATTGCTTTGTCCTTAAAGTGTAAATTCTTTGCAGCTTTTCTAATAAAAATACTAAGGTAGTTACGGATTTCATATTTGCATGCAGATGGTCAGAGTTTCTATAGATGTGGCTATGATAAACTAAAAAATACTCCATAGAAACTCTTAGTTTGGGCTGTGCCAGCTGCAAACATTCAGTGCTGCACAATGCTGCACACTTGAATATTTGTTGTCTCTCACAGTAGTTAACCTTAAGGAAGGATTTGCAGCTAAAATGACTAAGCTATTGATTAGGAACATAAAAACTATTCCATGTGAAGCAGAGGTAAATCGTACCGAGCCAAAAGGAATAACCTGTGACTACAGCTGCAGTGCTGGAATGAAGGATATCATAGTGCATTTATATTTACATCCCATACATTTAAAACAAAGATACCAAATGGATCGCTCCAGACACCGTCAAATCAAAACCTTGGGAACTACCTTCCTCCATCTTCATACTGCACCTTGAATGAAACATCCTAGGTAGTCATCAGAATCCAAATACATCCTCTACATTCCATTCCCCTAAAAGGACTACATTTTTACTCTATTTTAAACCTGTAAGGAAGCTATCTATATGTAGAATTTAGCTCAAAGCAATTATAAGAATTCATATGTGCTGCTAATGTCACTGAGCTAAATGCTAAGCATTCTGGAAGTGCAAAAAGTTGCCAACAGCATCAACAAAGTGAAATGCTGCACAAAAATAATAAAATTATCCTTATTTTTAACTGGCAATTCAAGTTCCAAAATTCAAAAATTCCTTTGCAATTTTGGAATGACATAGCAAGATGATTTTTTTATTTTTTCAGTTAGCGCACCATAAAAGATTAATCACAAATCAGCTCTATGTAAGTCATTTTTGGAAGGTTTGTTTGTTGTTGTTTATAGCATGGAAAATACATTTAAAAACCAGAAGGCCCCTGTTAGGATTAATCCAAACGGTAAAACTGTTTTGATAAAAATGACAGTTCTTCAGTTAGGAAGGCAAGAGCATTAAAATTCAGAAACTCAAGCATATGGAACAGAGAAAGTTGTGTTTTACCCTCACTTAACACAGGTGAGCATTCCAGCTCCTATCAAAATACCTGAGAAAACTCAGGTGCTCATTGTTTGTTGCTTGTATTATAAAGTCATGGAGAGGCCCTTTTTTCTTGATAATTTAAAACACAAGATAAGAACTGCTGCCCTGACAGTTCTACATTTTAAATAACATGTCGAAAGTTATCATCCCCAGTCAACTATGATGATCCATGATGGGGGGTATCAGTACATGTCAGATGCTGGGTCAAGGCCATCTGGGAGGCCTCCTGAGTTTTGATTTAGATCCAGCCTCCCTTTTAATAGCTTTCTTATTGCTCTTCTTAAGTGTGAAAACTTTCCATGGTGATTTCATGTTGGCATCCCATCTGTGCATGAGTTGAGTGAACCAAAGGAGACCGAGGTCTAGAGCATAATGCTTGCAGGAGCAGGTTCTCCTCAGCTTTGGGGCTGTCCCTGTTTCTTTTGGGGCAGAAGAAAAAGCAGTATCTGAGGTTACCCTCTGACAACTCCCCCCGTGAACTGTGTTGTAAAGGTGCTTCAACTGGTATGCAGTGAGCTTCAAAATTAAACCTAGATAGGGTAAATCAACTTGAGATGACCTTGTATGAAAGTTTTTGTTCAAGTGATTTATTCAAGGAGTGCCAGTCTCCAGGAATATTGTTACAATCCACTACTCTTAATTAGTGGACAAAACTCCCTCCCTGCACATTTTTTATTCTGTACTTTGCATACCAATGTCAAGCTCATTTCTCAGCATTCCTTTTACGTGTGAGGTATCATCTCGCCAAGCAGTATTTTTCACAGAGGAAATCTGCCAATAACAAATTAATTCCATTTATTTATTTCCATGGTCAATTCAAAATTTATTGTAATGACATTTCCTGCTCAGTATTTTATGTATGGTAATGATTAAAAGCAAGTGGTTGTTAGGAAGCCATAGTAAACCATTTTAGAGCTTTTATTCTGCTATAAACAATGCTGCTTGCAGCTTTCTCGTTTTGATATATGTTCTTCTGGAAGCCTTCACAGAAGGAATTTTTTAAATGTGTGTGTAATCACATAAATGCTCTATGTCCATCTCGTGAATTCTTCCCTCTTTGTTAGGCCAAATAAATTCTGAATGAAGGGTTTGTAGCTCTATTTAAATAAATGGTTACACCAGGGACCACTCAGCTCCCATCATAAAGCATACTGTCTAATGCTCAATCCCATCTTCTTCTCAGTATTGCCAAGCACAGGGCTTCCACCAGCCCTGGCGAGAGACTAATTTTTGCTGATAGGGAAGAGGATTTTCCTGATAATTATAATCACTGTTGCTTTATCACAGCAGTGCATTAAAATGGTGTTACCTGGTATTGAAGTGTAGCCAAAACTGCAGAGTTATGCAGCAGCTTCTCCAAAACAGCTGTTTGCATCTGATCGGGGAAGTTGTTAGAGCTCAGGCAAATAAGGATGCCTCTAGCTCAGATTGCCAAATATTTACTGGTATGAGATCCTCTTCTTAAATGCTTGTACCTTTGCCAAATTTAAAACATTTGGATGGATGTTTGAGTGTCTGCCTCAAGCTGAATCACTTGGGAAGCTTCAGTTGAAATGGTTCGGTTATATCTGAGATTGACGGTAGAGAAAATGGTGTTGTTTTACCACTGCTAGAAAATTTTACAGTCATTTAGAGGATAAGATGAAGCATCTTAACACTCAATTTTCTTCTCCTTTTAAGTCCTCGATTTACATCTTTAACCTCCTTACTATTCTTTTTTTCTAGTGGAATTCCATCAATATGCAGAAGCTTTTAAAACTTTTTTTTGTACTGAAACTCACTAAATGCTTCCAAGGATATATGAAAATCTAAGGAAATTTTTCATTATTTACATGATTTTTAATTTACCAATTTGGGGTCAATCATCCGTCTGTAGAAATTGATTTATGTTAGTGATTGCCTTCTTTAAAATCAGATATGCAAAAGATGGATGGAAAAGTCTTTAAATTGAAGATGACCACATGGAGTATAAACATTAATTGTAAAGTCAGATGGCTTCCAAAAAAGAATTGGAGGAGAGCAAACACTTGAAAACATACCAATAAGGAACTCTGTGAAATGAAATGTATAGAACTGGGAAATGTTTGTAATATGAGACTTCAAGGTGAATAAAGACATGACACAGGATTTGGAGAAATTTAAAACAAACAAACAAACAAACCAGCCTGTACTTTGGGAATGTGATCTGCATATGAGTATACTCCTTGCCATCTGGACTCTCTATTTTAATCTTTCATGCCCTTTGGAAGACTTCCAAGAAGATGTGAGGAATAGTTCTTATAAAGAACCTGGGGGGGGGGAGCAGGCAAAGAGAGGAATTTGATTATAGTGCTAATGCTAGAATAAAAAGCAGTTGCGTGGATAGTGTAATTTGGAATTCCTGGCTTTGTATTTAAGAGTAAAAGGGAAAACAGGCTGATTGAATTTACAAACAACAGACATGATCCTGTTACCTGGAATTATCCCAGCTGAACAGAAAAGCCGAGCCTGCAGGAAATCAAGTATATTGCAATATCCAAACCTCATTCTGCATGCTAGGATCAACAGATTCTCTGGCTGAGGTTAAGCTTGAGAGAATGTAAAATGGAAAATACTTCAAATTTTTGTAGACAGATTCAAAATTAAAATGAAACAAACATGAGGAAGAGACTTCAAAGGGGGGATTTGATGAGTAGAAGAGAGTAAAAGCATAGAAGAAAACTGAAGGCATTTCAGAACTCTGATATATAAAACCACCTAATTGTGAGAGGTGGTTAAAAGACATGATGGTAAGCAACTGCCAATTACAGAAAGGATCCTGAAAATATAGAAACTGTGGAAGAAACATAGGAGAAGGAAGGAATTAGAAGAATTGCACAAAAAAGCCAGAAGTGCAAGGGACCTGAAAAAGCCCTACCTGGAGCACCAGGAAATATCTGAAGTGTAAAAGGGGGTTAGTCATATAAAAATTGAAACCATCAAAATAGGCTACAATTAAAAGAAAATTCTAGAAAGACAGGCAAGAATACAGGACAGAGCTTTAAAATGATTCTTCTCATAAACCTGAGGACAGACACTCATAGAGAGGGTCTTGTAATTCTGACATTGAACCTCAATGGTAAAGGCCATCTGGAGCACCAGAGGTGGGTGATGTTACATGTGAAATGTCATAGCCGCTTAATATTTCAAAAAAAGTATCTTAAACTTTCTAACCAATTACACACAGGATACTTTGAAGGAAAGCCTCAAAAATCTTCATTCTTCTGTAACAATTCCTAATGCCATAGACAGTGATTGACACTGAGCAATATGTTTGATAAACTATGCCCTTAAAATATTTTAAATTCTTAATGGAATATGTGGCAATATACTGAGAAAGAAAGATAGAAGTCAGCCTTTAATCAGTTTATATTCAGGAGTCAAAATAAAGTAAGCAATCCTAAGCCTGGGATATTTTACGTTGGTAGGAATGGATTTATCTCTGTGTTTCTTTGTTGACATCAAGAAGGCTTTACATAAATTCCAACATGACAGACTGATGCATATCCTCAGGGAAGATAATGTTGATGCAGCAGATCTCCAACAGATAAAAATCCTGTAGAGGGAGCAGAGAGCAGCAGTACAAGCAAGTTGTGAAACACTGTGGTATTAAGAAATTAAGAGAGGTAGATACCAAGATTCTCTGTTTACACCTACTCATCTTGCAGGCAGGAGGAAGAATAAATTAAATATTGCTCAACTGCCAAAGAGGTCATCTAAGCTACCCGAGTTAATATTAATGTAAGACGCATTGATGGCCTAGTTTTTAATGGCTCTGACTTGGGTCATGTTTTGGAATGTATTCACTGCCTACAGTAATATCTCCTGCAACTCAGGAGCAACAACCAGCAGTAAATGCTCAAATAGCAGCAGCCAACAATATTTGTAAGCACCTTTGTGTGGGCAGCACCTTTGCATGACAACTTTAGCCTGATGGCCAAAGGATAAAATAAACTGATAGTGTTTCACCCTGGGGTGATTACGTGATAAAAAGCAAGTGTAATGAAGAAGTTTAAAAGGATAACTTTCTTTAACAAAAGTCATTCAGTAATTCTGTGTGTTCCTACACCATAGGCAGTTAATTCACTCATCACTCAGGAGTGCAGAAATTATACAGGTCCAGCCACCCTGCATGAGGGTGGAAGTTGACCACTTTAAGGAGCTGCTCATAGTGACTTGGGTTATCTGGATTTTTGTGCTGTTGCAGAATGCTAAAATTCGTCTTTACCCACAGCCGGAGAGGTGGGGAAAAGAATTGAATTTGGAAAGAGCACAGTGACATGAAATACTAGGCAGACAAATCATGTTCTTCCGTGGACATAATCATCCAGTTCCTTAACTGCAGCAGGTGTATTGCAAAGCGAAACAGAAAAAAACAGCCTACTTTTCAAGACAGAATGATACACAAAATCGGCTTTTTACAGCTCTCGTTATGAGGTATGAGGAGTTTAGGGAACGGTCTCTGAGTAGAAGATACTGTTTGAAGAAGATAAATACCATTCTATTTCTAAGAGACTGCTCCTTTTTTGCATTGCAGAAATCTTCTTTGATCTTGGCTATGATTGAAATAGATGCCTTCTCCGCTGTTCATAGTTTTTCCAAGAAAGGAACAGAACAACAACTTGTAATCTGTTTCTTTTATGTCTTCTGTTTCTGCTTGATGCACAGGACTGTCACAGTAAATCATTGTTTTACACCTGCTCTATCACCTGTGTACCTTTCAGAAACTCCTTAGCATTTCCAGAGTCAGCCAGATATCCCAACTTTTTTATGGAGCCATAATTTTTGCCCTGAAGTTCCAGGTTAGCTGCTGGATGCATGCAGTGTTTTATCTATGGTGCTTTGAATACACTGAGGATTAGGTGGGGGAAAGCAGACAAAATTTCTCCCTGAGGGCTGTTTTATAATATTAATCTTTAACTGTATCTGGCTGGGCTCCTCCAAAAGGAAAAGCACACTGTATTGTCTACCTTGAAACCAGACTCTCTGTGACTTATGGACACGTTCATTAAATTTGGCCACACAGTGCAATCACAGAACATCTGTGCAAATGGAGGGAACTCTATGTGTTAGCAAGTTTATTCACTGCATCAGTCTGTTCACTTCCAGGGATAAACCCCAATATTTAAAGGGTGGTAGTTTGACCAATCAGCATAGGCAGGCATTTGATAACTAAACATAAATAACTGATGCTCTTCCGTGCCTTCCTAGTCTTCTAAGCTGGTTTGTGGTATTACAGTTTTCATCCTCCTTTTTTTTTCCCCCTAGTAGTATGTCTTGCTGATTCTCTTCTTCATCCTGTCAACTACACCAATTTTGTTGTGCCGGTTCAGCCGTCATCATTTTATGCTGCCATCAGTTCCCTGATCACACAGGCCAACTGAACTCACCAACATCCCCTCAGAAGTCTTCTTTCAAACAATTCTGACATAGGTGCCTGTGGGCCCAGCTCCTCCGCTGCCCACTGTGGTGCCAGCATTGCCTGCTGGACACAACAGACAGAGATGGCTCCCTCAGTGGCCCTTCACATGGAAGGACACCACCAAGAAAGCTCAGAAAGATGTAACCAGTCCCAACAGAAGCCACACCCAAGAGGAAGCTCCTCCAAATGATCAGCTCCTGGTTGCTATAGTCCTGGCCTCACCCACCACCCCAACCATGACCACCTGGGTGAGGACAGAGCCACAGAAACACAGGTGGGCCAGGTTCTGCCTCTGAAATCTGAAGTCAGTGGGGGAAATAAAACATTCTGCTGGGTTGTGACTCATCCACAGGTCAACTCCAACTCGAGGCCTTCAACTCAGGCCCCAGCACTTCATAGTACTCCATTAGGAATGGGACCTTGTACTTTTCCTTCTTCCAGGTAGTATAGCTTGATTTCCTCAGCCTTCACCTAAACCCTGGAATGCAGCTTGTCTGTTCCAGCATTCCTTCTCTCCATCAATCCCTGATGACTGGTGTACGTGACACCACACAGGCTCAATGGATTCTTGCCTGTAAACAAAGAGGAAAAAGCTACTAAAGAAGGAAGGATTAAAATAACATAGAACCACTGATATGTCCAGCTCACAGTGAGCACTGGCTTCTTCAGACATTTGTGCCAGGTGCTTTTATCTATCTGGTTTTCTTAGCCAGCTTCCTCCACCTCCATTCTACTTGTAAACACTTTGACCTTTTCCAGGTGTGGGGTTATCCTCTGGCACCTGTGGAATACCCAAGCCTTGACTTATTTTGAAGCTCTCTGATTCATTCCTGTTAGGTGTCTATGCAGTTCCCTGCATCTGCTTCTCAGACTCCTAAAACGACCATTATTGATCATAAAGTCAACCACTCATGAGAAAAGGAAGAAACAAAACTAGAAGCAAGTGATGAAGAAAGCTAAAACATCTGCTGTAAATGAGACCACAGTGCTCCAAGCCCTCCCATGTGAATCACAATTATAAATATTTCCTTGAAGTTAATTATAAGCATATTGCTAAAAGAACTCCTAGCTCTCCATCACTGCAAACTCGTCATCACTTTTTTGTAGTTTAAATGAAAATTGCACTTTTCAGCTTATAATTTATAGGAGAAAGATCACTTGGTGTGTTTTTCATCCCATATCTGTTGTGAAACTAAAGACTTTGGCCTTAAGATCAATGTTTCTGTGCTGGAAACAGCAGGATTGTTGAGGACGAGTGTGAATTTGGTGTGATGCTCCTGTAGGAGCTCAGCAGACTGGAACGGCAAAACGGGCCCTGTAATTTGTGACTTCAGTAACAAGAAAGGTCTGTGTACAATAAGTGATTGTAAATCACCTTCTGTTTCCATTTAGGAGTCAGCTAATGTTAAACTATTATTAAAATAGGCTTGAAACTAGTTCTATGCTGTTTCATTTAGGCTCAAACAGCTGGTGTCAGTGATAGCAATTTTCAGCAAGATGGTGTTTGTCAAAGCTAGACAAGAGAAGTAGCTTTTCATTAAAAACCTAATTATTCAATTCATTTCACACTTGGTAGAAGGTGAAAAGTGCTTCTCACTGTGTGCACATGGAAAGGCTTACCTCGCTATTGTAGCTGGTACAGAATTACCTGAGGATGATTGTCTAGGGGTGGAGCAAGCGGCTTGGAGCCATGAGACCTGGGGTTTGCTCCTAGCTGCTTGAACATTGACTTGCTGAATGGTTGAGAAGAAGTTGCTTAACTGTTAAGTGTCCTCAGAAGAAAACATGTAAGTGGCATTGTGAAGGTTAAGTAATTGAGAAAGATTAAGATTGAAAAGAATTTGCAAAGTAGTGGCTAAGAATACAGTACTCTTTATAATTCTGGCTGTAGCCTTAGAAAAAATGAATTTGCTGGCAACTTCAGAGTTCAAAATAAGCATCTTGTATCTTCACTACTCTTAAGTTGTGTCTACTGTCAGGCTTAATAGGAGTGGCTTTATATATTAGTGCTCATGTAGTTGTTTCCACTGAACTTTTTATTCTGGTATTGCTATTGGTGCCGTTGTTTTGATGTGGGAATGCATAATCAGAAAAGTTCCTCAAAGCATGCCTTCACCTTCAAAACACAAATTCAATGGCCTCAAAAGTTTTTCTCACTTGTTCCAGTACAGCAATAATATGCACTAAGTCTCCCTTCACAATGCTGGCACCATTTGTTACAGGAACGTATCATTAGGATAATTGTTCAGCTGAAATTCACAATAAATGAAAAGTTACTCTAGTAATGCTTCCTGTTCTGCTTACGTTTCCAAAAAGTGTCATTAGAAATAAATGCTCTTTAAGTAGCTGTTCTAGACTGAAATGACAGGGCTTATTTTAAAGCAGCTGGATTTGTTCCTTCCTTTCTTTTACAAACCTCTTAATTTCTTCTTCAAGCTCTCAACTGGATGTGAGTGGTTGAGTCCAACAGTTTTTCTTCAATCCTACTTATACTACCGGACAATTTAATGGGAACTTTTGGTTTAAAATTTTAGAATTACAATACTTTTGGTTTTTTACATTACTATAAATTGAAATCTAAGTATAGAATAGAAAAATCCGTTTTTAAATATTTAAAGTGCAGTAGTAATTTTCTTTGCCTCCTCTTCTTCCTGTTGGGCATCCACTTCCCCTTCCCTCATGCATGTTTCTATTCGATACTTCACTAGAAGTACCAATTTTTGTCTACCAGTTTTTATCTTGAGATCTCTTTGGCTAATAAATCAGTAAATTCTCTAAACAGTATAGTGTCTTTAGAGTTTAAAAATCCCCAACTAACAGCTACTTTTTTTTGAACACCACTGATTTATTTTCTTTTTGTTTGTTGTTTTTCACAAACTCATAATTCTTAAGAAACATTTTTCTTTGTGACAGATGCTAATACCTATGTTCCATCAACTGAATATAGGATACAGGCGTTACATTCCCCCCCAAACTGACTATCTTATAATGTGTTGTTATATCTGTGTGAGAGGATGAGGAGCCTGAAATCAGGGCTCCGTACAGTGCAGTGCAAGTGTGATTCATGGGCTGGTAATACCTGTGGAAATGACCAGGTCTGTCAGGTGAGCTGGACAGGAATTCTTGAGGGATATGAGATAAAGGCTTCCTGGCTGAGTGCTTATTTTATTCTGAAGGTCTGAAGGATGATGACACTGAAGTAACCAAGGAATCAAGTTTTACTAGCACAGTGTTCATACAGAAGCAGCAAAAGAAACAAGCATAATCTTCATCCTCTATGTTCCTATAAAAAAAAGAATTTTTGGATCCTACCTGGCCAAGCATGTGTATGAAGGCAATATATGGAAAAGGATCCTTACTGAGGCCAGCCAGTAAGGACTCAGCTGGGGACCAGGCCACCCTAGATGGGAGGAGTCCGACCTGCTGAGACATATACTGCTGCAGTCTCATGGAGTAAATCATGGCTTCAGTTTAACATTGGTTGGAAGGCAGTAGCCAGATGACAGATTTCCAGATGTCTGGTAATAATTATTGTCCTGATATGTACAAGAGCAACAAGTGAGGGTCAGAAGAAGCTCTTGTTCTCTTCCAGTTTGTGCACAAACAAGACAATGATGTGTCCACCTCTCTGATTACTATCTAGCAAGATATACCAGCGTTTTCCTCACACACTGGAACTGGCAGGTTTTTATCTGTGTCTTTCTCATCATGAAGTTTAACCTTAATCTTTTCTCACTCTTTGCATAATGATCAGGCATTCACAATGTGTTTGGAAGAAGTATTATTTTTTATTAGGTGCAAATGTCGATAACTCTGTCCCTCCCTGTGTCAAACAGAAAATGTCTGGCCTAACACTGGGTTTTTCTGCTAACCCAGCTAAGCGAGCAACTGATGTTCATCATGAACAGCAGACTAGTAGCTAGTCTGCAAAAAAATCAAAGGTGGAAAATAAACTTTTTGCTTATTCCTACCCCTTTTTTATAACTAAGTGCCCTATTTTTCAAGACATTTTTCATTTTTGCTTTTATTTTTTGGCTCACATACAGAAGCTGGGCAAAACCTGAATAATTTACCTCCCGCCTACTTTGACCAAAGACTAAACCAACTAGTCATTGAACTGATGATTGACTAAAAAGAAGGTTTTGAGCACTGCAATTATTTGTAGCTCCACTGTTATCTCTCCACCAGTGGCTTTTAAAAAGTGACATGACATCTTTATTCTGTGCCATCAATGTTAATTGAGAATATGCTAATGCCAAAAAAAAAATCTTCCCTCCCTCCTACAGTTCCAGTGTCAACAGTGCAGAATTACTGCAGCATCCTCTGGGCAGAGTTTAAAAAGCTTCTTGACCATAATAGGTAGGAAAAATTACTGGGTGAACCCCATTTATTCCTCTAGTGTCTGGGCAGTAAGCGCCTGCAGCCTGTGTCACCCTGGCTGTGACCCTGGTCCAAGGGATGTGGCTGTTGTACTGTGAAGGCTGTGATGGATGGGGCACACCATGGGGCAGACCTGCCTTTGCCTCTGCTCCAGGCCGGTATGTGACAGTGTTTGTAACACAAGACTTGACTCCCCAGGTTATAAGCTCTTCCTGAGAGCATTAATCTTTCATTAAAATCACTCAAAGCAGAAAGCACATAGCTGATCTCAGAGGAAAGCCCTCAGCTTCAGCAGCTCCTCAGAGCAGGCAGTGAAGTCCATCGAATCAAATCAGGTATTCCTCCCTTCAACTTCCTTAAGTTATAGGCATCTTGAGCATCCTGGAAGGGGTTTATTTGCCATATAAACACACTTGTTGTTTCTTTTTGATAAACGATTCAGCTTTTCAGCCAAGAATGCTGAGCTGTAAAGTTCCCATAAGGCCCCTTACAGTCTGTGGCCAATTGTTCTACAAAGACAGATGCAGAGAGCCAGGATTACATGCTGCAGAACTACCAGCAGGCAGTGCCTAAATTATGTCCTTTCCTCTGACAAGCTCCAGAGTTAAGGACACATGCATGTGGTCTTTTAATGTCAGTCGTCAGAAGATACTACTGGATTATCTATGCTGGGTGTTGTAATTAGTGCATTAAAGTCTCAAAAGCCTTAGAAAGTGAAGATGCTGAAAGCTATTGGTAGTAAAGAATTGGTGTCATATTTAAAGAGAGCACCTAGGGCTTTTTTTAAGCTGTGAGAGCTTCCTGAAATAGAATTCATTTGTTTCTGTGATCATTTATTGTTCATACTGCTGTTGGCTTTGCAGTGAAAATGTACTTGTCAGACACTCTTTTATTTTACTCAGTTTGTGGCTATTCTCATGCAAGTGTGAGTTTGATGCATTTGTCTGTCATGGCCTGTCATTTCCAAATACAGTTAGGGCTGATCACTAGGAATGATGGAATTTTAACTTTTCTAGAAAACTTCAGTGGGCTTAGGTTTGCCACCGGAGTTTTCCTCCATACTTGATCTGGCACATTCCTTTAATCTGGGTAACAAGTATCATACACTGATACTCTGCAGAAATAAGGGACCTGACCCTGTAAGACAGCTAGCTCTGCACTAAAAATCTTCTGTCTTTGGGAGCCAAGAGCGTTCAGCAGCCCTCTAGACTCTTTCATAATCTTGGTTTTCTATGATCAAAACTAATTTTGTGGCAGTCCTTCTGCTGACTTTAAAGGATCTTGGGCCATGATGACCATGGGAATGGAGCAAGTTGAGAAAGAGTCTGGGTATATGACTAATTGCTCAGAGCTCAAAGAGAGTTCGGTTTTGGTTGTTTTGTGATGTATCTCATTTGACTTGATTTGGAAAAAGAGGCTCTGAACCTGAGAGTTACTGATTGTGCCTGGGGGCGAGTTTGCCCATGTAAATGTTGATGGGTCCTGAAACTGGATGAACATAAAGTTTACAGGAGCTGGCAAGGGATACCCTAAGTGAGTGAGAAACCCTGACTCTGACAGTCCAGTTGACTAAGAATGAAGCACTGTTTCAATTGGGCTAAATGCCCTTATTTTCAAACCTGCTCCATTGCATCTGCTGGTTGTAAGAGTTTAAATGCAAGAGCTGTTGGCAGCTCTGACCACTTAAAACTTGCCTCTAATTCATGACTAATGTTCATCAGTACATTAAAGAAATGTTGCAGAAGTTCCCAGGCAGTACCAATACATGAGCATTTCCCTTCAAATATGGAGGATGCCAGTGAAAGGGGTGGCACTCTTTTTTAGCACTGGGGACATATCCAACAGAAAGAGTGATGCTCTTGTCTTCAGGTTTTATAAAATCCATCTCCATTTGTAAACAGACTGACAGCTCCATATCTGGGTTGTGCCCAGATGGTATTGTTTCTATTCAGCCTGGAAATGTGTCATTCCTGAGCTGATTCCTGGTGCTGGGACACCAGCTTGGTGCCTTTTTTTTATGCAGCAGGCTGCTTTGGCTGCATAAAAGGTCAGGGATGAGGCAGCAGGTACATTGCTGGAGAGGAAAATTTGTTTCTCTGAGTATTGCTCTTTATGATAAGATGTGCTCTACTTGCTCGTTGCTAGAAAGGTACAGGGCATCTACACATCTCTTGCAGCCTTGCAGTAGCTTGGCAAAACTCAGTTGCAAAGAAGCTTAAATTATTGTCTTCCTTTGTTCTCACGGTCTAAGTGTAGATAGTAAAAATATACCAGGTTTCCTTATGGCAGGTTGGAATCACGGTTTTCAACAGAGAGGAACAAAAGCTGTTTTCCTATTTCAGTCTGACACCTTTGCTCTTGTCTTAAAACAATTGTTTTCAATCTTGAGTTGACTGCCCAGTAAAACATTCCTTTTTCTTGTGGGCCTAGAGACTTTAGGAAGCATGCAGAGTATTGAGGATGTGAATTTTTATGTGAATTACTTGCTCTGATTTCAAGTTATTATTAAGCCTTGCCAGTAAAAATGCAAACAAAACCATATCTCCAGGGGATGGGGAATAGACATTGCTGCACATTGTAATCAGCCTCTCTTGAAGATTCATTTAATATCTTGTGTATTTTTTTTATGGAATGCATTATTCATGTAACAAGATTCACAGAGAGAAATAGCTGAATTGTAATTTCTGGGAAGATTCTTCTTCTGAGAGATGGCATTGTCATTATTTAAATCAATGCAGTAGGTCTTGCCTGCATGAGGGAGGCATGAAGTGAAGGGAATAGCCTGTAGATGGGGCACTGAGCCAGTTAGTTACTGTATCTGAAGAGAAATAAAACAAGCCACCCAGTAATTTAAGCCCTTTTTGGGTCAGTATGTAGTCATTTGAGACATCATTACACTTTGTAGGGTCTTTCCCCTCTGTGTTAGAAGCACTTAAGAAAATAGTATTCAACTAACACTTACTCAGTGGAAAAGTTTCCTCTTTCATGAAAATACTGCTTGCGAGCTTCTTTCCCTGCTGCTGTTTCCAACCTCTCTTGGTTCTCCATTGAGTTCATCTGCCCAGCCATGTGAGAGGACGTTTCTTCTCATTTCAGGGCCTACAATAAAAGTTCCACATGTTTATATTGCAATTATCTCTTATTTACCTAACCTTATGTAAACTGCTGTACTTAATTAACACAGGCTCAGCCTCTGTTGTATTTAAGACCTCACTCCACCAGCGAGAAGTCCCACTGAGATCAGTCAGGCTGTTCAGAGATAACAAAACACAAATAACACTGGTAGAGTTTAAGCTCAACTTAATAATATTACAGTGGTACAGACTGTAAGTGCTTAAGCAACATTGTGTGCTGTGCATCTCTTGCAGCACAGCTGATGGTAAACTTACTTTTAAAAGTGAGTATTTAGGAATTTAATTAGTGGATATAAACACTTAACTATGTTAATGAAACAAAAAATAGGATGTTACAGCTGAATTTGAGACACTTCATAAAGAGAGGGATTCTCCTTATTTTAACTGCCCCTCTCCATCCCCATATAGCCATCTTCTAAGGCAAATGTGCCCCCTTTGTCTTCCTCTCACCCTCCTTTTGCCCCAGAGGATGGGAAGTTTCCCAGATCCCGCCCTTTAAACAAGCAGGTGACAGCAGACATTGCTGGTGTCAGTCAGAGCCAAAAGTGATCTCCCAACACCAGCGGTCTGGTACCACTGAGACAATCCCAAACCTGCAGGAAGCCTGAAAGGGAGCCTGAAGTGTGCCCTGTGCATTTTGACACTGGAGCTACCAGCAACAGCATTAATGTCTTCCTCCATTTCTCTTTGTTTATTTGCCCAAGTTTGTCCACTACCTCCAATGGTGAGTCATGGAGACTACATCTGCCACCCGCGGCCTTGCGAGCGTTACAACCACGGGACGGTGGTGGAGTTTTACTGTGATCCTGGTTACACCCTCACCAACGACTACAAGTACATCACCTGCCAGTATGGAGAGTGGTTCCCCTCCTACCAAGTATACTGTGTCAAAACAGGTAAGGGAGCAATGGCATTACTCCGATCCTCTTACAATCCCTATTTTTTAGAGCAAACTTGTTGGTCTGTAATGCCTGGTGAACCTCATCTCTTTCATGGTTAAGTGATGTATATTGATTTTAAGATGCTATTAAATACAGTACATTTCAATTGCTAGCTCTTCAAAGGTATTTTTCAACACCTTCTGGATATTTTTCTATGTATAAAAGCATAGGTCATGATTGCATGTATAAAAAAAGAGTCAAGGGGGAAAAAGCAAGGTCCAGCCCCTGGAGCAGCTTAATGTTGAGGTTGCTCTTGGTTTATGGCATTGGGTTCATGTGGGTTTTTACAACATACATACAAAAGAAGTCTTGTTCTAACTGGCACTTCTGCATATTACTGAAGAATTAATACAAAATAACAGCAGTAATAATCAGGCACAACTCTTGTATTGTCTTTGTGTTACAGAACAAACCTGGCCAAATACACAGGAGACCCTCCTGACTACATGGAAAATAGTGGCATTTACTGCTACCAGCGTTTTATTAGTCCTGCTACTGGTTATTTTAGCCAGGATGTTCCAGACTAAATTTAAGACACATTTCCTTCCAAGGTTTGTTCTGTTTTCCTTTTGGTTTTTGAAGACTAGGGACTTTGATTCAATTTTCACATTCAGCACTCCTTACTGAGGAGATGTAGCAGCTCACAAGCCTTGCAGATAACCTTCTTCTGCTCTGCACAGAAGTCTCAGAACCACCAGTTTGGAAGGGCACCCCCTAAAACACACAGTAGCCCTTTCTGCAACTGAGATAAAAGGCTAAGTTTGCCAGATTCGCTTTGGGAGTAATTACAGCTCTGCTACTGAGAATTGCTGCTTCTGCATGTAAAAATAGCTGACAGTATTTTTAAATACTCCTTTTCAGGTGCTGGGGGAATTCATTTTTTAACTACTGTAGACTTAGTAATGTAAAGAAAGAAATTCTTTTTTCTCCATGGGCAAATTTATATTAAAAGTTTGCTTTCCCTTCATGATTATTATTTTCACCACAATTCATAAACATCTCCCACATCTTCCTTTATTTCTATAAAATACTGTGCAGCTATGAACATTTGTCATTGGTTCTCACAACTCTCCTCATGGGACAGGTAGGTGGGTATTGGCATCATCATTATCCCATTACAACTGGAAAAACAAAGGCAGGCAAAGCTGGTGTTCTATCAGGGTTTAGACTTATTTCTAGTTTTCAGTCTGCTCAGTTTGCTAGAGACCTTCACTGTGTGACTTCTTTTCTCATGCACTTGCTTTTTCTTATGTCTTTATTTGACCATATACAGAAAAGAGAGGTGAGAAAGCTGCATGTCAGTAAATGTGTCCCCATGCCAATGCAGCAGAAGGGGCTTGGTGGTTTTAAGTTAAACAACCTTAACGTGCATTTAAGTATACAGATTATATAAGTAAAGTGTAAATTTGTATACATATATGTGTGCATATATACAGTATATGAGGAGTAGTGTACATATACATCTATAACTAGGAAAATCATTGGGGTAATGAGTTGCACTACAGATAGCTTTATAGGTTGGATTTGATGATCTTAGAGGCCTTTTCCAACCTTAATGATTCCATGATTCTATAGCCTGCACTTGTCTAGCTTATTGAAATGGCTTTCTGTCCTCTCCTTTTCAGACATTTTCATGTCCCAAAGGTACCTGGGACCAGTTCCCTGCTAGGACTGCCATTTAATTGGCTACAAAACAGATACTTAAGGGTTTAACAGACCTTCCCAGTTAATAGAAATGTTTTGCTCAAAAAGAAACCAGCTTTGTACTGGCTAAGGAAGCCTCCATCCTCCATCCTTTGAAAGTAAGACCTGAAGGTGGCCACCAAAGCCCGTTATCCAGTAACAGTCATTGCAGTGCCTGTTTGCATGGGCTGTAAACACTTCTGTGCTCTAGCACACATCTTTCAAGGGATTCCGACATTTTGACTGGTAAACTACCTCTGTGATCTTATATCCATGATACCTACTGTGCACGACACAGCAAATGGTGCTCCTTATCTATTCCAAGCACCTGTTTTCCTTCCCTTCTCAAAATTGTTCTTCACGTTATTGGTTTCATTTTTCCAATTGTAACATATTCTACCTGTCAGAACTCAACAGAGTTTTTCAAACCTGTGAAGCAAACATTTCTGTGAATGTTAATAACCCCGTAGCTTCATTTTGCATGACTAGAAAGTGCTGTTTGTACTTTAGTTCAGCGGTTGCTCCGAGGTGCTTCTGATGTGCTTCTGCTCTCTGTGATATCTCACCTGTGTTTGACGTAGAGGCAACCAGGAGGGCTCCATGGGTGACCCCGACTTTGTGGTGGTGGATGGCGTCCCTGTCATGCTGCCTTCCTATGATGAAGCTGTAAGCAGCGGCTTGAATGCTCTGGCACCCGGGTACTCAGCTACCGCAGACCAGGGGCATATTTTGCAGCCAGAAGATCAGAATCCTCCTGCTTACCCCGGCCCCAGGATTACAGACACGCTGCCTAGCGAATTTGAGACCTGTGACAGTAGGTCAGGCTCCTCTGAACTGCTCCAGAGCTTGTACCCATCCCTGGCATGCCAAGCAGAAGCGCTTCCCAGTGCAGATCGAACTGACCTATCCTGTAGCACTGCTGGGGAGGCTGCGTCCACGAGTCCACGGATCGATATTGCAGATGGTGAGTCTTGCATAGGTGCAATAGGTGAGTCCATAAACAGGAGCCATCATTTTGTTTGTACTGTCAGAGCAGGAATAAACACAGCTGACTTGCTCATACTTCCTCTATGTCTTTGTCACAATATGGATGTTTTTTAAACCATACTACTCCATGGTCATAGAGTTTCATGTCTGTGGTACGTCCTTGCTAGCTGTGGTGCACAGGATTTGAATCCCAGGCCAGAAGGTTCCTGTCCAGACCCCATAACAGCAGTTTCAACAACAGGGATGTCAGCAAGCACCTATGTAGAGCAGTGAAGCCAACCATCACCTTGCCTGGTTTGGTCTCTTCATCTGCTCCTCAACTCCTATGCTCATAACTCCCTCACATGCCATGGCTTTCACAGCAAAGAACAGGATTTTCTCCTTCAGATGGAAAGCAAGTCATGTTTTCATATTCAGCCAAAATTAGAAGCCTTTATTAAGAAACTCATCGTGTCTGTGCCAAAGCAAACTGTTCAGTCTGAGGCATTTGTGCATTAAGCCATGGGAGTCACAGCGTCAGGAGAACCTACTCACAGGACCATGTATGAGAAGGGAAATTGCCGTATTTTATCATCTGCATTTAAATGAATCATGAGCATGCATGGATATCATTTAATTGAGTTCTAATGGAGCTGTGCTGCTCAGTATTTTAAGAAACTAGATAGCTTTCCTTGGGGACATTTAGAAGGAGTGGCTCTGATCCTGCTCTCCACAGTGGGCAAAGAGCTGAAGCCCAGTGTTCTAAATTCAGTGTGAGTGAAGGTCTGGGTGGAGGAAGTTTTCCTGCTTCATAAGGTTGGGACTAACTTTTAATGGTATCAGAAGGGGAAGAGGACAGCTAGGAGGAGGAGGGAGAAATTTTGATAATGCCAGTAAAACTCCATGCCTACTCTGAATTCTATTTCAGTGATTCATGTAGTAAAAAGGATGTTTGCATTTAGGTTTTTATGGGCCTAACTTGTCTTAGAAAAACTGGGTAGTTTTAGTAGATTAATTTTCATGTAGGTGTTAGAGTGTACGTGGGTCTAGAACTGGCGATACTGTACATCTTGTTCAGGTTTCTGTAATGTCCATTTCTATTTTTGTAGAATTGCTAATACCAGTACTCTGCAAAAGTATAAAGGGAAGTTATGATCGGCAATCAACATGATTTCCTTTTTTCCCCTAGAGATTCCTTTGATGGAAGAAGACCCTTAGCCTGCACAGAGACGTATCTTCATCACATTGCACTGTTGGGTGACATGAATCATGAGGATTTAGAGATAGAAAAGACTATCTGTGTATTTGGGGAGGGCATTTTCCTATTTATCAATCTTCCACGCGATGATGTCACCAGATTGGGTGACAACTTAATCCACAGCGGGGATGACAGCATCAGCATTTGGAACAGCAGCAGTTTTATGAATGAATCCTGGGGATTTGATGAGAGCAGATGTAGAAAAAGAACTGTGGATTTTTAGAAATGAAATGTATATCTGCATCGCAGAAAGTCATATGGTTCTGTAAGAAATGCTATGGGATTTTGATACTAACTGCCTCACAAAAGCATGTCAAAGTATGTAAATTTGCTTATAAAGACTGCTTTAAATGATCTATGGACCTCTAGTTTATGAAGAATCCTTACAAGTTTAAAACAATACTAGTACTGAAACGTAAAAAAAAGAGGAAAGATCCTCTTCGGCTTTCCGATGGTAACCAGGAAGCTTTTGATTTGGTTGTTGGTGATTTTGTTTCAGACCATGTCTGCAGAAAATATAACAGAAATGATGGGATTCATATATACTTTGATGTATGATAGCAAATATATATAAATATATATATATTTAAAAACTCTTAAAGAGAAAGAAAAGGAAAGACTCCTAGGTCACATAATGATCTGGAGATTTTTTTAAAGGTAAGGCAGAATTTATATCATATACAATATTCAAGGTAAAGTATCAATATTTGTATTTATGCAAGACTTCTGTGACTACATTGCATTTGATAAATCCTGCTATGAGAGATCTAGAAAATGTTAAAACTATGAAATACGCGCTTAAGAAATGTTGAACTGCTCCCCTTCAACCTTTCTTCAGCTCTTACCAATATATACACTAGAGTAATCTACAGTCATAGCCCAGAGCACTGCCTTGTCCCTGTACATTGTGGTAGTATTCTGAGCCATTATTGTAGAATACTTTTTAAAAAAAATAATAAAGTTCTGTTTCAGTTCTTTTGACTTATCTGACTGTGTGTAGTTGGCCTTTCTTTCCCTTCCTCACTTATTTCACAAGCTCCTACCTGAAGGCTGAGATGGCAGCAGGACACCTGCTCTCTGGCATTTCCAGCTCTATATTTATTATCCAGTTACAAATGGAGAAAGTGGTTTTGGTTAAGCTGAGCTCATGAAATGGGTGCAGCAGTGGTGCAGCTTCTGTAGATGCTATGTGGCTTCTCTAGAGGCTTTTCTCTCCTCTGCACACTACACCAGAGCTAAACCTGTATGAACGGTTCACCTTTGTGGTGTTACAGGCAGTTCATTGTCAGAAAGATTCGTGGCTGCTTCATGTACTTATTGAAAGCCAAGCAGATTTTCTCATCCTTTTTTTTTTTTTTTTTCCCCCCATATTGCGCAAATGAAACATATGGTTAAACTGGCAGCGTTTGAAGGAAGAACTCGACGTGTGTTAATGACAGAGATTGCCATCATGTGGGCTAATCCAAAACAAAGGGAAAAATGAAACTGAGTTCTGATTTTATGTACAAAGTAAACTAATGATATCTCTATTGCCCTAAATAGAGGATTGCTACAAGTTGTTCTGTTGCTTTTTCATGATTGTTAATTATTTATCTGCATTGTGGTATCATCTAGTGGCCCCACTCCTGAGTCAGGCTACTAGGATGAGAAATGTGCTGCAACCATTCCAGAAAGTCTTTATTAGCATCCTCTCAGCAACTGTATATGGCAGCAAGAAGCAGATGGAGACAAAAAACTGTAACGGAGAGACAATTATTACAGAAATCTCAATTATTCTGTAGTATCATTGATGAGAACATAGTGACTGGTATTGAACGATAAGACATACTCCACATTATCCCCAATTCTTGTTTATGTAAGATTTGCATTGTTTTCTGTTAAAATTGTCTCGATTGCAATCATATCTTCAGGTTTATCCCAGAACTGTATCTATTGGGTATTAGTAGTTTCTTTGCTACCCCTTCTTTTTTAGGTCTCATGCTTTGCAGGGGTGTCTCACTACCAGCTGAAGTTCAGCATTGTCACCTCAGCAAATAAGACAAGAGTGCCTTAATACCAGCCTTGATATGAAGCACGTCTCAAGCCTACTGTCAGTTAAGTGATTTTTGTTTCATAATGTCATTGAAAAGTATTGAATTTACTTTAGATACCCTATAAAATATTATTAAAGCTGTCTTTGCTAGTCTTTTAACAGCTCATGAAATTTCATTCCTTATTAAATTTCTGGACTTCCTGTTATGAAAGCTTCTGATTAATATTTGGAGCTCCAAGATTTTACAGATTTACACTGCTGCATGTGTTGTATTGCAGTCATTTTGTTGAGGGAAACAGACAGGGTAACTGAAGAAATGTAAATTTATGGCTTATTAGACCATTTTTATTTTTAAAAGTGCAGAACTTCAAATACACTAGAAAACGTTGATGTATTAATATTGCTTGATAGTCCTTTGATAGCACCATATTAAATATAACTTGCAAAGGTGAAAGTGACGTCATTGCGGCCTTCCAGTATCTCAAAGGGGCCTACAAGAAAGCTGGGGAGGGACTTTTTACAAGGGCTTGTAGTGATAGGTCAAGGGGTAATGGGTTAAAACTGGAAGAGGGTAGGTTTAGATTGGAAATTAGAGGGAAATTCTTTGCTCTGAGGGTGGTGAGGCACTGGAACAGGTTGCCCAGGGGGGTTGTGGATGCTCCACCTCTGGAGGTGTTCAAGGCCAGGTTGGATGGGGCCTTGAGCAACCTGGTCTAGTGGGAGGTGTCCCTGACATGACAGGGAGGTTGGAACTAGATGATCTTTGAAATAGATCACTGGAATGGGCTGCCCAGAGAGGTGGTGGAGGCCCCATCCCTGGAGTCATTCAAGGTCAGGCTTGATGGGGCTCTGAGCAACCTGACCTAGGTAGAGATGTCCCTACTTGTGTAGGGAGGTTGGACCAGATGACCTCTAGAGGTCCCTTCCAGCCTAAAACATTCTATGATTCTATGATCTTTGAGGTCCCTTCCAACACTAACCATTCTATGATTCTGTGATTCTTACCATATTTTGCTTATGATGTATAAGACTTCCTGAAAGGGTGTTTTGGAAGGATTACTTATGTGATTAAGTTTGGGGGTGTTGCATGTTTAAATATTTGGGGAGAAAGAGAAGACCATTTCTGCTGCTTTTTTTTTCCACACGGGGCTTGAATTCTCATGAGAGGTCTGTCTGTTTGTCTGTAGATCCCCACCCATTCCCTGACCCTCAAGCTGATGCCTAGGCTGAGGACTGCCCTCAGCTCCCCCTAGCCTGCCCAGCTCCCTGGCCACCCTGCCAGCCTGGAGAACCTCAGAGCTCCCTGGCCTAAGACCTCAGGTCAACCTGAAGCACTCCCTGAGCCCCAGCAGCCAAACCTTCCGGAGGGCAGATGCTCTTTAGGGCCCCAGGAGACTAGAGAGCTGGTAATATCGTGACAGTATGTTTGCTGTGCAAATGAAACCAGATGGGAGGATGAGCACATCTTATGCAGATCATAAGCTGTTACTGCTTGAGCCAAGTGGATGTGAATAAAAACAGACACAGGAAAACCCTTACTGGTGAGGGGAGAAGCAGCACGTTACTGAAGACGGACAACCCGTGTGCCTTCAGCAGAGGGAGGAAAGGGTATGTACTGAGAACTCCAGGAAAGGAAAACAGGAACTGGCTTCACCCTGTGAATATTTCTAAAAATGAAAAAGGAGAAGGAGACATGAGCAATGTGTCAGCCTTCAACACTGACTTATGAACAAGGGCTTGACCTGCAGAGTGCTGGGGGACGGATGAGGATCCAAGGTCTCACAGCAGCTCTGCAGGGAGTGAATCACAACCTGAGCATGAGTCAACAGGACCTGGCTGTTGTGAAAACGTTAAATGTCAATACGAGGATGTTTACACAGAACTGTAACTTATAAAATGCATGAAGCAATCCTTCAGCTCCCCTCAGCACTAGTAAGGCCTCAACTAGAGCAGTGTGTCAAGTGTTAAGCAGTTTTTTTCCTCTTCAAGGGAAATGTGAAGTAGCTGGAGGGGTGCCAAGCAGAGAGAATCAAGAATTACTAGAAGTTTGGAAGAGCCTGCCCTCATAGGTCACATTAGAGATCATGTAATGTTCAGTGTGAACAACAGAAGACCAAAGGGGACACAGAAATTTGGCTTTCTGTAAGGAGCATATTTTGCAAAGATGGAATTTATCCATAGAAGTAGGACAAGAATAATAGGCTTAATTGCAGTTTGAGAGAATTAGGTTAGATATTAGGAAACACTTTCTAGCTACATGGATGGTTACAAGCAGGGAGAGACGGTTTGAGGAAGTTGTCAAAAACCTCTGGTATGAGATTTTTTAGACTCTTGTAGATAAACAAGGGCCAGGAAAACACTGGGGCGAGATGCACTAGGTGACCTTTGGGGCCCCTTCTCATTCTGTTTCTGTGTGGTTCCTGGCTTGTGAGAAGTGAACTTGGCTGATGCACGGTTTTCCCCATATAGACCAATTCCAAACTGATGGTACTGGGTAAACGGGTCAGCAGTCATCAAATCACAGCCAGAAATACTCTCTATGCCACCAGCAGAAGCTTTTTACGTAGCGTGGGCTCAGCTCCAGTAAAAATCCTGCGAATTAAACTCTGTTGCATTGAAGTGACATTGATTTCAGAGTTTTGTTCTTTGACAAATCCAAATTTGGGATTTTCTGCTCTTCGTGTCTGTCTTAGGCAGTTAAATGAATGCAGACCTTCTAATACTCCCTGCACATTAGGTGACATAAATCCTCTCTCAGCAATTATCTGAAGACACCTATTGAGTTCAAGGAAAAACAGCAGCTCAGGCACAAGAGTGCAGAGACCATTGTCGTGTTTATGCAGAACTTGCTTCCCATGCCCCAAAAGCTATTTGTTCCTCCCTGCACCATGCTGCAGATGCTAGCACAGCTCACCACAGCAGCTGTCAGAGGAGGAGCAGCACCGATGAGAGAAGCACATCTCAAGCTCCTGTTCTTGGCCTCCCATGGATTCCTAGGGTGGGCTCAGAGGCAGGAAGAACTAGAAGGCAAGTAAACATCTGCCCCAAACCCAGGAGCATCTCTTGTTGTCAAGGGCATGTCCTATCCCATTGACAAGGTTCCCAGAGGAACTGCACTATGGTGGAGGGGAGATAGGCCCTGCTTTTCCCACCACTCTCCCAGGCCAGGGTGTGCAGCCAGAATAGACAGACAAATCCTTCTTCCTCAGAGTAATGTATATAACTTCCTTCATGCATTATAGACTTCTCTTGACACTAATATTATATAGTAGCATGCAGCCCATTCTTCCAGCCCTACCTTTTCCAGCACAGTAAGAGATGTTATTTAAGAATAGCAGAAAGGGTGTTAGCTTTGAGATTAAATTATTTGCTGCTCAGGTATCAGAGCAGACTTTTAACAACGCACATAGACCCCATATAGAAATTGGATGGATAAGGCTGACTGGGATCTTTGAGACAGCTTTCCTCAGCAAGGCAAAGGGACTGTCTTGCAGGGCAGGGAGTGCTGGAATATGGGGACAGTTTGCAACCCAGGAAAACTGGATTCACCTGATAAAACATATTAAACAAATCTAGAAGAAAAGGGACATGGGTAAGTCCCCCATGTTCTCCAGTAAGAACAGAGGGAGCTGTTTTCTTTATACAAATTGTTCAAAAGAAAGTCAAGAGGTAGGGAGGGAAGACAAGCTCCCTGGTTTTGAAGGTCCAGTGGCTCATTTCTATCACTTATGCATTTCAGTGGTCAAATTGGTTCTGCTTGCAATAAGGGCCTTGGTTCTGGTTTGGATCCACATTTTCCATTTTACTGTGTTTTCCCTGTTTCCCCTTTGCTTATCCTTCTACTCCCTTTCTCCTTTTTATTTTTTTTGTAACTAATGCTGTTGTTCCAGTTTCATCCTGCCACCTCAGTCATGCTGGGGAGAGAAACAAGTTGCTTAATTGCAGTGCAGTACCCAGCAGGACACATCCCCTCCCTCATAAGAGGTTGCTCTTATTTGCTTTCCTCATTTATGTTCTCAGCAGAGAGCACAAGAAGGGACATGGAGCTCCTCACTCTGCTGACAAATGGTCCATGAAAATGTTTAGAGAGGGACTCTGAGGGGAGCCCACATTGCTGCACACTTGATGTATATATATGCCTCGGTCCCAAGCCTGTCCGCTCATGGTCTTTCATTGGCCTAGAATTCACAGGTGCACATGAATGCTCCTATAGAAGCACAGTAACCAAGATTTTTAAGAACTACCCATTACTTTAGGGTGTTTTAAGGTAAGATAGTTTAAAGAGACCCTCCTTCCTGAAACTGGTGAACTCACAACTTCAGAAAACAGACACTGATAGGGTCCAGTTAGGGGGCACAGGGTGCACAGGAGGTCACTTCATCTATCTGCTTCCTGGTGCTTCAGTATGAATTTCTTGTTCCCAGGATAACTGCTCAAACTAAACAGTTGCCAGTTGCTGAGCTGTCAGGTTCACATCTTTTTTTTTTTTTTTCCCCTAACCTAATTAGGCTAGATTTATTTTTAATGCTCCTTATTACCATCCGCTTCTGACTTCCATCCATCTACTGCTGAGTACTCGCTGCTCTTGCCAAAGCAAGTGTCTTGCAGCAGCTCTCTCAGCCCCCTGGAACTTCACCACCCTGCGGGAGATCCCACTTGCCACCATTGTCCCTTCTATTAATTGCATGGCAAGCACATGCTGTTCGTCTGCCTTGTTCAGTATTCTCGTGCTAATAACTGTGCAACTGGTTGTTATTTCCTTCATAACCATTACTGTAGCTGTCTCTTGTTGATAATTCAGGGTTAATTACTTGCAAAAAAGTTTAGCAGAACAATTTAGCTTTGCTTAGCCTGCTCATTGATGAAGACTATAAATGTCTGCAGTCTATCACTGATACAGATGTTACTGGTGTTTGGTATAATTGACTTTTAATGAAGTGCTGCAGCAAAAATGAGGCTTAGTCCGACTGGCAAAGTCAGCTGCCTGCTTGTATACCTACTGCTTGGTTTGCCAGTGGATTTTAGGCAACCACTTGGGAGGAGCACTGCCACAAGAACTTACCAGGTTCACTTATGCATCCACTCACACTGCAGCAGGGCGCAGTGTAGATGCAGCTATGGAAGAGCTGTAGCCTGGCATTAAACAGGACATCATGGCAGATGTAAAGAGTTCAGCATTTCAATTAGGCTTATGGTGCCATGCTGATATATGACAAACATATCTTACTGGAGATAGGCATAACTACGAGAAGACTTGGGTGATAATGTTCTCTCTGTTTTATGGGAAAAGTGTGGGGGGAAATTGCCAAGAGGCAGCATTAAATGCTACCTCTGCAGTCAGTTTTCTCTGGTCTGGCAGTCTCCTGTTCCCTGAAATTTTAAATCTAGGATTTGTTACAGACAGAGGCTCTGGATATGTGTGCTTCACTCAGCTTCCAGTGAAATGGATGGGAACTGGGACACCTTTCAGCAAGGAGCTCTTTCTGACCATGCACTCGGGACTGCCCATCTCCTGATTCCCAGAAGCAGAAGAAAGGCCATGTGCTGCCATCCAAAGGAAGGGATGCATTAAACACCTTTAGAGCAAAAGCGGGCTCTGGAAACTCCACCCAGCTCCCTGATTTTACTTGCATTACACTATTTGCAGTGAACTGAGGCTGCCAGGGGCATTGTGATACTCTGCATTCATGTAAGCCTTCACAACATAGGGCTATGCAACAAGTCATGAGCCTTTGGTTGCTCTAGGTACCGACAAGCAAGTGAAAGCAAGACAGTTCCTCTCTTAAACACTTACTTAAAATCCACCACGGTGCTGCCTTCATCTTTGGATGCCTAAGTATCTTCATATTAAATTATGAGCAAGAAAGTGATTAATTGTTCCCTGACCTTCAGTTTCTTCACTGAGACTGTGTCACCAAACCATATTTTATGTCACTAGAAGACAGCAGATGTAAATCAACTATCTGCCTGCTCTAGAATACCTAACAAGGGAGGAAATTACTTCCATCCGTTAACGCAGACAGATTTTCTTGAGAGGATTTTCTGCCTTCCAAATTCAGTTCTAAAATGCAATTTCATCCTCAGCCTGTTTGTTAGTTTCCAGCACAAGGGGCATTGCCTCAGTTTGTTTGTTCACAGTGCTGGCAAGAACAACAACCTGCTCACTCTCTCTCATCTTCTAAATGCTTTTTTTTTCCTACTACATAATTTAAAACTAATTTAAATTATAATTTATAAATTATTTATTAAAATAATTTATAAATAAAAACCCTAGCACCCAAGATACATATAGATTTTGGGTTTCTTCAGAAGGAAAGGTGGTGGGTAGCCTTTCTTAAGAAATTAAATGATAATTTAATTTGCTCAAAAAGAAGACTGAACCCCATGCACTTTACTTCTGTGGGCCCGGACTGAACACGCAGTAAGCAGAAAGGGGACTTTTTTTCCCAATTAATCAACAAAGAAGTGACAGTGGGCCTTGGGTCTCTGAGAGCACATGTGTTTGCAGTGCATAACATCTGCACATCCTGTAACCACATCTGTGGATGATAGGAGAACTGGGAGGCCAGTGCCTTTGCATGCAGTGGGGAGAGACCAGTGCTCTGCCCTCCCGTGCCAGCTTGTGCTGCTCCTTCTTGGTCCGATTCACTGGGCACTTTGACCCCCACTGAACCTGGTATATTCACAGTCCATGGCAGAATGGGCCTCTCTTTGTGGCAGTGCTTTGTAATGTCTTCTCCTTGGTTTGTCCACTTAGGGTTTTGCGTCAGCAGCATTCAATGCTATCAGATCATTGTATCAGCAAGTTCTTCAGGCCCAGCTATATGTAGTGAGTATTTTCAACTCATACTGGCTCCAAAGTGAATGCCATTGAAAACGAAACAAATTTTTTAAAACCTTAAACAAAAAAAAAATCAAGCTTGGAAGTAGCCTCACTATCCCTGTGCATTCATTTTTTTGTTCAGGTTAGTCATGCATTTGAAAAATAGAAGTTCACAACAGGGCAGCCAAATCTCATGTTCAGAATTAGGACTCTGGAAAGAAAAACCAGTATATAAACCAGAAAAATATTATCCCATGATTGCATTGAAATCTCAAAGCTTAATGCAAGATGTGTTCATAAGTACTTTAGCTGGAAAGAAACAGCCTCTGCCATGCAATTACATATTTAAGCTCTGTGGAAAATATTTGTTTACTGAGTGAGAAAGGCGGACACTGGAGGCTGCTGGTCAGAGAGAGTCCTGTGTAATCACAGGCTGCAACACAAATATAACAGTCCGAAAGACCTTTGACATTTAATTAGTATTTTTCTCTTTTACAGTGTGAAGAGAGCTTGGACCTTAAAAGGAAAATGAGCTAAGGCTTTAATTAGTGGAGCCAGAGAGAAAGAAATGAAGATGACTGTGGAGAGCAGTAAGTATATGCTGAAAGCTTACAGGGAAACTGATGCCAAGCAGATTGTGATGGATTTTAAATTCCAAATGTAGATGGACTCACATGTGCAAATGCCAAACACAGCTGTTTCTATATAATTCTGAGAAGTTAGGAAATGCAAAAAAATTCAAAAGCACAAATTTTTGATAACTGGGAAATGCTCTACTTGAGCAACTGCTTTACCCCTTGGCATGGTCATAGAGAATTGATTCTGCTCTCTTAAAAACAACAGCTGTTCACTGCTGAAGGCTCTTTCTGGATTTGCACCATATACACCAGTGCCAAAGAGACAAGTTTATGCTATTGTAGCCCATCTGTACTGGGCCTTGACCCACACAGCTCTGTCATTACAAATACTGGTGCATCGGGCAGGAAAACCAGTAGAAAAGGTGACTAGACACAAAATTCTCTCACATGTAGGAAGTAAATGAAAAATATCAGCCGTCTATAGGGTTACTGATAATGGCAAGCATGCTATTTTCAGGCAAACACGATTGGTGAAGTGATGGCTGCTTCACAGGCAATGAGTCACAGCAAGCTTAGGCTCTGCAGCATATCTCTTTTCCTTAGGCAGCACTTTCCAATGGCAGGAACAGGTGTAGATAAGAGCAGTGTTTTAGGGCTTGTGCTGATAGCACAAAATGAGCAGAAACTGCTGTCAAGCCAAAACAGGTAGGAAAAATACAGGAAGAGGCCATAGAAGAGCGAAACACATTTCACATCGGAAAGGTTGTGCTCTCAGGTGTGGATGAAGCCAGACGTGATGATGTGACATCCTGCTCCAAGCACTTTCTCCAGTCACTCCTGACTAGCAGCTGCTGTCAGCGTAAAAGCAGGAGTACAAGCAGCACTGGTTGGAGCTTGGCTAAACCAGGCACCGAGTGAGGTGGAATAAGATGCAGCACAACTGCTGTATTTGTCTATCCTAGCAGGTGAGCCCCCAGTCGATGTGGTTACCAGTTGTGGGGCAGGAGGCTGAGGGGCAGGTCACCTCTGTGGTGCAGTGGCAGGGCTCTGCCGGGAAGCATGACCTCCAACACAGCTCCATGACAGGCAGGTCCCTCTCTCTGCACCATCCCAGGGCCCCTCTCACCCTTGGCGTGGGTGCCAGAGGCAGCAGCAGCAGCAGAGGGGCTGCCAGCCAGCCTGGGAACCTGCGTGGCCGCCCAGCAGTCCTTCCTCTTCAACGTGGGTAGAAGATGACTTCCTCCTGATTGTTGATAAAAATGTGAATTAGTATCAAGACTTCAGGTTATTAGTCAGATGCCTGCAGGTATTTTTCCATGTGAAAAAATGTTAAGGACTTTTTTTCTAGGGTATTATATGCTTTGCTAATAAACCTCTTTGGAGATCCTTAAAAAAAAAATGTTCCTGGGAGCACAAGAAGTGCTGTGCTGGTTTGATGCTCTCCTCACTATTTTTTTTTTGAGTGGTGCAACATGAGACCTTGCAATTCATCTGTCGTTTTCACATTTGGAGAAGTGGTCAGAATGGAGCAATCCAGCCATCCTGGCTGAATAGGCTGCTGTTAACTGACAGATGTCTTGAGTGCAACGGGATTGACGAGGCTTCCGTGATTTGTAAAGCCTGGTTGCATGCAGAACCTTGGCACACTGTCAGCATCTGCAATTTTCAGTTTTATGGGACATTTCTTGTGGTGTTACCAGTGGGTTTTGTTTTACCTTCACTTTCCCTTCTTGTTAACACTGCAGGAATTATTTCTTGGGGCTCTCTCCTGTCTAACCTGATCCTGTGTGTGCTCTGTGATTTCGGTGGCATTGTGCAGGCAGAGACCTGAGCTTGCACGAGCGTGTGTGTAGGTACAACTCATGTACAAATGCCAGAGAATTCAGGAACATGAAAGCTGTCACAGGCCATTTTACTACAGCGCCATCATTTGAAAGGTATTTAGGTTAGTATAAAACCAGGTTTCAGCTCCTGCCAGCTTCTCTGTGCAGAGTACAGGGAACAGCTGCTTGAACAAAGGTCTCCTTCTACTCCGAGCAGCCTCAGGGGGAAGCTGCTGCTGTGTCTGCCTGGCCTGGCAGCAGGGCCTGAAATAGGGATTTGCCCTGTACAGCTGTGGAGGTCAGACAATCCAGGGCTGTATTTTACGTACATATTTTTCTCCTAGAACCTACTCAGACCTTGGAGAGAAGCTGAGCAGACTGAATTAGTTCCTCAGATGGTACCCTTTTACATATTTTTACCTTATTTTTAAGAATCCAAAGCAGGGTGAGCACATTTCTGAGCTTTTATCCGCGATCTGACCATGCTAATTTCAACAGATGAAACTTTGGTTTCAACATGTTTTAAAATGAAAATATCTGCATTTTCCAGCTAAAAGGTGTTATGTTGAATTATTCTTATGTCAAGACTGATAGAGCACTTCCATCAGTTGATCAAACTTTGCTCCATTAGACTTTACTGATTGTGCTTACCTCTCCTTTGCTCAAATTAACACAGTCATATTTGTAATTGAACTCAGTGGTAGCCAAGGCTATAAAGGCATATAAATGCAAAATCCTGCCTCTCCAAAGCCTTCGGTCTCACTAAGAATGAAGCTTATAGAAGCACATTCAGATCAAAATTGATGCTACCTAGCCCAGGAAAAAAAAAAATCACTTGCAGAGGCTCATTTTGGAACCTTCTACATGCATAAAGGGAGAATATTTATCTTTGTACATGCAGAAATTTATCTGGTTTTATTCTGTTCATTCTGTGGACAAACTGTTGCATTCAATTCTTTGATAAAAGCTTTCTAAAACACTTCAATAATTCCCCAAACACTCAGCACAACCCACACTGGCTTTTTTTTTTTTTTTTTAAAACTGGAGGTTTATCTTCCTATGTTTATTGTGAAATCCAGATGGGAAAAAAAATCAAATAATTCTTGGTATTTAATATGATAATTCTGAGACTCATAAGGTAAAGAAACTTAATGTCATTACCTATGCAAGATATGAAAATGCATGTCTCCAGAAATAATAACCTTACTACAGCATTGATCTCATGTGGGTGGAAGCCTGCTTTAGAAGACACCTGTGGGAAATGATCATGTATTTCACCTGCCTATTGTACATTATAGGTGAGCCCTGAGGTACAATAAGATACGCATTTGGTAAGTGTCTTACATGTAAGAAATCAGTAATTTAATGCATTAATCACTAGAGTGCAACTACAGGCCTTAATTTAGAAGGTATTAGTCATTCGCCGTAGATAACCTTCAGTGGCTATTAGGATTTCATAGTCTGAGTTCATTATGACTGGCAAATGTCGTTTGTGCAACCAGCACACACCAGGGCCTGTTCTTTGGCTGGAAGCACATGGTTTCAGTATTAAATCCACTCCATTAAATACAAGAGAGAGCACCTGCTTGGGTCTTATTTCAATAAAGATTATATCCTAGTTGCATTTTAAGGGTGCTTATAAAGATTGCACATTATTAATATATTTTATTAGCATGTTTAAAATGGAGTGGGATACTCTGGCGATATCAAAAGCACATCAGTAGAAGACATCATAGCTGGTGCTAAACCACGGCAATAAACAGCCTATTAACCTGTTGAAGTCTTTATCAAAATAGGAGACAAACGACTGCATGTTACAAAATCTGTTAAAGCATTTACTGACCTTTTGTAAATGAACCTTCATATATGGCATTTTCTTGAAATTAGTAATATGCTTAAAATTAAGTATCTCAGTGCTTTGTTTCAAGAAGCTACATAACTCTAGGACACAGTAAAATTCTGTAAGTAATTGTTCCTAATTTTTGGTGGTTTTATGTGTATAGTGGAGAGGACATCTTTTCTTTTTCCCTTCTTTCCTAATCCCATACAGTCCCTGCTAGGTGTCAAGCTCACTCTGTGTGTGTGATTTCATAAGACAACAGAGGAGCAAGAAACATGTCTCTGCTTAACACAGACACCTTGACAGAAAGACAGCTTCTGGTTTAGTTTCCATCATTTCTTGCAAGTGACAGAACAACATGAGATGGTTGTGTAGGTGTGCCTTTTGTCATCAAACTATAGCATGCTCATCTGCATCATTTGGAATTACATTACTTCCTCTCTGCCAGAAGGCATTGCAAGATATCAGCACAGCACTACAGAAAATACGGCTGCGCTAACAGACAACTGCTGTTTCTCTCCCAGTTACACAAGCACAGTAGCTGAATATATTGGCATCTTTTCTAGAGTTCTGTGACTTACACATTTTAAACTTGGAGGTCTTTAACAACTGAATCAAAAAGATTTAATCCAGAAGCAAGTCTGCAGTTGTGTACGAGCATCGTTCAGTGATAAAGGCAGCACACCAAACTACAAAGGTTCCAGGTTGGATTTTCAACCATAACTTGACAAAAGCTTTTGCAAAAAACTCTTCTGCAGATTTGTGACCACTTACTAGTATCAGCTGACTCTACAACAAGCAGCAGTGATTACCTTGCTTCCATACTGAAATGTACATTATAAACAAAAAGATGCTGAAAGACTGCAGCCATGAAAGGATGGCAGTCCTGCTTACCTGCTGCTTCAGCCACTTCTCAAGTTTTTATTCACAATCTGAAACTGGCTTAGCTGGCACCTAAACTGTCACTGGGTTCTAGGCCTTGCCTCAGTAACTTCAATATAAAATATCTCAGCCTTTCATGTATATGGGCAAATAGTGAAGATGCCCAACCTGACAGGATCCACAAAAACCTTTCTTTCCTACCTGCATCAACAAGCTACAACAGCAGGATTATAAGTGAAGTATTCACATTAGACACATGTTGAGACGTGTAAACTGGGGACAAACATGTCTTAATCCTGATGCTGGTTCTTACTGTCGCGACCTGGAAAGAGATGCAGTGGTGGCAGGCTCAGTGGAAATGAGACTTACTACAGACTTACTGTCTTTTCTTATTAATTACAGCTGAAACTAAACCCGAAAATATTCAGAACTTGAAGTATCCAGTTCCATCTATTCAATCATAAGGGAGAAGCAGGACCAAACAGAAAATAAGTATTATATACTTGAGCATAAATATCACAACCATTTCCCCACACTGTAAATTTCCACAAAACAATGGGTGCTTCCAGATACTTCTCTAATACTCCAGGTGACCTGACAGAATTCTGTAGGACTGGTTTATTTACCATTTTAACTGGTTTATTTGGCTTTGTCCAATTCCCTGTGTTTCATTTAAACACAGTATTCCAAATTTAGCAAAATTACTTCTCTTGAGACACACAGGTCCCGTTTTCAGTGGCCTTAGAGCTATTGTTTCAGTGCCTAAGTGCACTGTACTCTCTCACCCTATTTAACATACATAAAATATATCACAGGCAACCAGAAAGGTGCATTAATACTACCAAAATACCTACACATACAGCCACTTATAAGTACTTAATACAGGACTTACATAAGTATCAGTATTAAAGGTACATAACCCAGATTACCATGGAGACAGACACTTTGATATCATCTCTGGCCCCATTGATTCCATACAAAGCAGAACAGCCTAAGCAGGAAAGAGTGAGAACTTCCTATCTAGATATCCTCATGGCAGGACAAGAGAGGACATCAGGGACAGAAGAAGAGTTCAGATCCTCTTAGGAAGAGAAAGGCTCTGGAAGGAGCAATCTGACCATTGAGTGGAGGGACAGGAGAAGGGTTTATAACTTGCTGGGAGTTGAGAGCAAGAGCTGCCTTAAGCATTTAATTCCAAGAGGCTGAGAGTTGTGCAAGCCCAACAAAGCAGAGCCTCATTTTATTTAATATGTGAATCTTAAGACATGACCCTCAGATCTGCATTTCCAGCTGTCCAGATCAGGCCATGATTTTGGTTAATGTGATGAATACTATAGAACCAGTGCTTTAGGCACCTGTCTGCCATGCAATGTTACTGAATCCCCAGCTCACTGCAGATACAGCCAGGCTCAAGAGTTAGCTCAGAAGTGGCCACTTTATCAAACAGCATCAATTTCCAGAAATTGCATTTAAATGGAAAGTGAAAATTTAAATTACTCTAATTTTTTTAAAATAAAAATGACCCTGTCCTCTCTTTTACTTCCCCTTTCCATTCCTGGATTCCTCTTTAAGAATTACAGTAGCAGGCTAATAAATCACTTCAGCTACAGATCCATCATTCAATCTTACCTTCTTTAGTAAGCTCCTGCTACTTAATAGAAGGTAATGTAGAAAATGGAATATAATGACCATCAGAAATAGGCTAAGAATGTGAGTAGCGGATCAGCCGCTTCCAGTTAGCTTGGGTCAGATTGAGTGCACATCAGGGGGTCAGCCATCCTGGAGGTAAGAGACAGAAATGAGGCAGCTCTTTGCACCTGCAAAAGACTAGAACAAACAGCTCAAGCACCAAGCAACCAGTAAACACAGATTTTTACATTGCATAGACTGAGATGATCTTCTACAGGTAATGCTTACATTGCGTAAAGCCAGCTTCTGTGCCCTGCCTGCAGCCCTCAGCCTGGTTTCCCCTTGCCCAACCCCTTATCATAGGATCACAGAATCATTTGGGTTGGAAGAGACCTTTAAGATCATCAAGTCCAGCTGTTAAACCGGCACTACCAGGTCACCACTAAACCATGTCCCTAAGTGCTACATGTACATCTCTTTTAAATACCTCCAGAGATGGTGACTCCAGAACTTCCCTGAGCTTCCAGTGCTTGACAACCCTTTCTGTGAAGAAAATTTTCCTAATATCCAACCTAAACCTCCCCTGGTGCAACTTGAGGCCATTTCCTCTTGTGCTATTGCTTGTTACATGGAAGAACTGATTCGCACCCACCTCTCTACAACTTCTTTTCAGGCAGCTGTAGAGAGCAGTAAGGTCTCCCCTGAGCCTCCTTTTCCCCAGGCTAAACAACCCCAATTCTCTAAGCCACTCCTCACAAGACTTGTTCTGCAGACCCGTCACCAGCTTCGTTGCCCTTTGATACCCTTATCTAGCGGCCGGTCTCAGCAAGCCAGGGACGGTCCCCGCGCGCCGCCGCCCGGCAGTCCGTTAACGGCCGCTCCGCCCCGGGGGCGGGCTGGCCTCGGCCCCGCAGGCCGGGGCGGCGGCGTGACCGGGCCGTGCTGGGACAGGTGAGCGTGGGCGGCGGCTGCTGCCGCCGGGCTCCGGCTTGGGGAGGTGGGTCCCGCTTCGGCGCGGCCCGAAGGGCTGAAGCGGGCTGGGGAGGGGAGCCGGGCGGCAGAGCGGGAGCAGAGGGCAGTCGTGGGAACCACCTTCGTAGTCTGCAGTTGTCCGAGCATGAAGCTTCTCTCTCCTTCTTTCCTTTCCTTTCCTTCCTTCCCTCCCTTCTTGTGTCGTTCTTCTTCAAGCCGCTATGAAATAAGCCATGTTCTCCACCCCTAGGACGGTATTTTGGCACCTGGGTTGCATTTCGTATTTTTCAAAGCATGTGTTGTTTAGCGTTCATTTTCTTTTCCCCAAAGCAGGCAAGGATTGTTACACTCATTTTATGGGGGAAAAAAAAATAGATATGTGGGGTCTAAAGTTCCTCTTGACTTGATGAGGCACAGCCTGGTTTGCACCTGATCTTGGAAGGGTCCAGGTGGCTGGATGTCAGCAGGGTTCCCCATCCCTCACTTCCGTACTAAGGCATGAAACATTTTGCTTTCCAAATACCCAGCACTGCTGGAGCCTGACAGGACTGATTAGTCACCATCTAATCTAACTCCGTTGTGCGGGGGTTTTGAAGTAGGCACGCTTCTAGCTCAGACCCAGCCCAAAACACAGCAGTGCTTTAAAAAGCAGCAGTGAACTCCTACTGTACACCTTTAATTCAGTGGTTTATGGCTAGGAGCATTCACTCAGGTCATGGGAGAGTTCATTTGATTCCATTCTCTCCCTAAGGGCAAATGAGATCTATGTCTTCTTCCTAATTGGCAACAGGCTCTTTCTGGCACTCCAGCTTCCTTTTGAAGCTGTGGTTGTATAAGAACTTCTTGAAATTGATGAAGATGCTAAGAGGCAGGAGCTAGAGGGGAGGGAAAGAAGGGCCCCCAACCTGTTCTCTAAGGATCGTTTCTGGATTGAACATGTGTGTAGTCAGAATATGGAAACTGCCCAGAGCAGATCTCCTCCCTCCCATCCCTTGGCCCCCATACAAAGCATCCCCCAGCAGCTCTTTTAAGCTGAAACATGTCTCTAATTTAGTGAATCCTGAACTTTATTCACTTGGAAGAGGTGTAACAGAAGAGGAGAGTGCTTTCAGCCCAAAGTAACCAATGCTTCCACAATTAATGGATATTTGTGAGATACAAAGGTTTGTTATTGCATTGTGCAGGAAACAAAATTGAGTGTAACTGCTTCACGTGATAGATTAATGTGGTCAGTTAAGACATTACTCACTTTCTGTCCTAAAAGAATTGGGTAGGGACAGAACTTAAAATATAATCTGCATGGGGATTTCTGTTTTGGCAGTCCTTAGGTGTCAGACTGCGGGTCCCTTTTGGATTCAAAAATTGTGTGCATATCTTTCTACAGGCACTGCATGGAGTGTTTAATGTGGTCCTGCTTCCACTCTAAAAGCCTTTCATGCAGGTTAGCCTGTGTGACAGCTCTTCATGGTTGGGTTGGGACCATCGGGATATAGATGCAGGTGAGCCCTAGGACTCTAGTACCATGCTGTGAGTCAATAGAGTAGCTAACTCACCAACAGCCTTGCAGAGGAACTGTTTTAGAAAAGCTACAATCTGCTTTCCTACCTTCTTCGCTTGTTAGGTCTCCTTTGCAAAACAGGTTCTACAGTACAAAGCTATGTCAACTCTACTTGCGAGTGTAATTTTCACATTTTTCTCCTCCACCAACAAGTTAAGAGCTAATTCAAATTTACTCTGATCTAAAGCCTATTTCAAAGAAGTTCAGAAGGTATCCCTTCAACATCTTAGTTCCAGAAAAGAGTGGAGCACATTTCTAACTTCACTGAAATGCTGGGTAGATTGGCTGTCTGTCCCTCTTTCGTACTATAATTATGGTCCTTTTGCCACTGGACACTTGCAGCTTGTTATCTTTTGATTGCTTTTTTAGAACGTACATGCAAAAACCACACTTGCAAAAGCAAACATCTCTTTGTTTTCAGTTGTTCCATTTGGCTCCGCGTATTTAGGCACCTATCTCCATATTCTTTTAATAGTTCCTTAATAAATAACATGCCCAGATTGGGCCCTGGGAATGCAGGTGTGTCAACCATGCCATTTCCCCTCCAGCTAGCCATTTAGTCATCTTTGCTGACATCAGCTACCAAACCATTACTGCTGTTTTATGACTATTTCACAGGTGTGCCAGTGCTGATACAAAAAGGTTAGCTTTGCAGGTAAGGCTGTACAGAGCTCTGCCTGTGACCCTAGCAGTTACTGTCTGAATGCTGCTTCTCCACTTCATGCTGCTTCCTCAAGAATTTCTGTCCCATCTGTGAACACTGACCTCCTGTAAGTTAAAAACTCAGCTGTCATTCTCGAGAGTCCTTTCCTGTTATCACTTTGATCTTTTCCAGGTGGGAGTTTTAATTCTGACTGTTTCTTATTATCCTGTGAGCACAAAAAAAAAGGGCATTTTGTCTCTAAGCTAAATCCACTTTGTGAAAAACACAGTTCAAAATGATAGCTAAGAGGGAAGGGAAACTGACCCAAAGGAAATGCTACTTCCCTGGAGTGGTTTCTTGTCTAGATCAGGCAGTTGTCACATGACAGTTTTCAAAGTAAAAGAAAGTCAAGATGGGTTCAGGGTGTGAGGGAAGAATACCTGAGTGGTGTCTGTGACTGCCCTCGGGTGGCTTGTGCAGCTTTGAACAAGCATCTCTGCTGGGAAGCGACTGTAGCACCGAGTTAAAAAAAAATCCAGGAATCTTCACTATCCTCACTGAAGCCTCGAGAAGTTAATTTTCTTAGGACCTGGAAAGAAACCTTGTTGGTCCTCTTCTCAAGCCTATCTGAGGCTCTCTCTGCCTTCATCCTCTCCTGTCAGACAGAGGGGCAGAGGAGCCTGGGCTGCCTGGGGCTGGCAGATGGACCAGTGCCCAGCGCTGGGGCACTTGACTGCTCAGGCAGGGAAAAGAGCAGCCTGGCTTTGCTCAGGAAGGAGACGCTCAAAACACTGCCTGCAGCTAAAAGCAACTGAGCTGGGTCCAGGGGCTGGAGTCTGGAGCAACAGCACCCTCGCTGGGCCTGTCCAGTTTACTCCTGTCCCCCAGACAAATAGCCCAGAGCATGTTTTAGTCTATATTTTCAAGCTTATTTTCTTATCCTTCTAGAAACTGCTTTCTTTTAAAGAACTGTTATAATACAATAAGAATAGAGGAATCACACCGTGTGTCTGCATCTCTTCATATAATCTGAGGGGATATCAAAACAAACAAATAAATATAAACAAATAAATCTAGATGATGAACAAGAACTAGAAGATTACATCCCATAGGTAGCTTCTGATTACCCAAACCAGTGGCTGTTTTTTTGTGGCCCTCCTGCTCTGTCAGGTCATTAAATGCCTTGTTGCCTTAGGGTTTCCCCATCAATGATAGGAACTGTCACAGTACTCACTTGCCAATTTTACCTTGGAAAATGCTGTATTTGAGTTAAGCAATCTAGCAACTTAAACGAGAGGCTGAGGGAATGGAAAGGGGCATGTTCATTAATCAGCCGATGAATGAAATTGTTTCTTTTGCAGATTGTAATTGGCTAGAGAGGCGCTGTGAAGAAAAGTGTGTGTGCACTGCACAGCTTTTTACGAGCACAAATGCATAATCTATGATGGTTTAGAGCCTGGGCAAAAGCTTGGAGCTTTATTTTTTTTCAGTAAGTAGATCTGATCTAATCAGATAACAGTAGCAATACCAACAATTTCACAGTAGCAGTTGGCCTTTATGTGGCCAGTCTAAGAATAAAAGGCTTACTGTTTGTGATATCTTTTTCAAGATCTTTTTTATGGCCTAGATAAATATTACAATCAAACTCCTTGTTGGTAGGCTTTCTGTTAGATGAAAAGGGTGGTCTTTGAAGGTCTTTGGCTTGTTTTCTGAGAAATTTTACCAAGCGCCACATACAAATAATCCTTCACAGTTGGTGTGTGGCACCAGCCTCTGGGAAAGATGCCCATAATTGTTACCATGAGTGAAGAAAAGACTAATGATATTAGGGTACTAGACAAGGATATTTTACTTGTTCTGCACTTTCTCCAAGAAGTAGGAATGACTCCCAACTCCTTACAGAATGGTGACATGTGAATATATAGGGAAAACTGAACAGTTGAGACTCTTTCATTTGGATGGCAGGAAAGGACCAAAGAACTGAAGAATAAGATTAAAAAACATTTGTCTATTCAGGTGAACTTCAGTAGATTTTAAGCAGTTCGGTCCCCAAAATCTGATCCAAAAGGCCCTTCCTTCAGTCATAAACCCACATGGCACCACCATTTCTGCTGCTGCTCCTAGTATGTGTAAGCCATTCCACAGGGGCACCCCAGGGTGAGGAGCCTTGCACAGCAATTGCAGGTGTTGTGGAGATCAATACAAAGAACACAGCCCCAGGCAGGCCTCCTTGGGAGAGCCTGCACGGAGCACTTCTAGGAGAGCTGCGTCTTTGTGTCTAGTGCAGGACGTGCTCCCTGTGGACATTTTCTTTCAAAGGAGAGGTCTTTGATACTGTGACCTAGTTAGACCATTAAAAGAAGTAGAAGACCTGATTACCTAGCCTTCCTCAGGCTGAGAAGCTTCAGTCTGGTTCTTACTCAAGGAAACTGCTCTAACCATGAGGCTGTCAGCATGTAAATTAGGTAACAGTATCTTATATCTCTCCTGCAGGAGCCTGGCTGTGCAAACAAGAATGCAAGAACTATGAGGAGCTTTTGCTGAGTAGGGATTGGAACAATTATTTTAGAACAGAACACGCTTGCTTGATTTTGGTTGTTTAATCCAAAACACTAGTTTAATTAAACCCATAACCAGACTTCATCTTTAGAGCCCAGTGCTAAGTACAGAATTAGCCAGTGAGGCTACTCCCCTCTACTTCCCTTTGTCAGTACATGCCTCTGGCATAACGCTGTGTCCAATCAGTGTTCTCCTTGTTTTGCAGAACTGGAGACCTATCATTAATTCCTCAGTTCTTCTTTTAGCATCTCCTTCTACTTTGAGGTACCAGTTCCCAGAGTTACAGCCCCTAGCCTCAATAGCTTTGACCCATTCTCTGAAAACTTGAAAGCTACAGATAACCAGTCCAGCTGTTCCAGGTACTTCAGAGGAAGTCTCAGCCCCATGACATACAAACAACAGAGACAATTTTCCATCGTTTGCAGTGGGGTTTGCTTACTAGTCTCTTCTTTTGGGGTTTGTTTGGGGTTTTTTTGTTTTGTTGGGGTTTTTTTCAAATCTGCTTCATTCTGTTTTGGGTGTTTCCACAGAGGGGTCAATGCAATCCAAATATGCACTAGCCATGTGCCAGGGATAGAGCACATAACTGTGCCTAGTTTTCATTCTGAGACTTTGATTGGGGGTTACTTTTCTGACTGGGCAGCTAACTTCCAAAATTTCCTAGGCAGATAACCGAAGTCTTACCTTTACATCTAGACTAAATATCAATGTGGAAAGAGGACAGATGCAGTAGGTCTTACTAATGTAGAAGTTAAAACCTTTTTATCTGGGGGTGTGCTTGGTCTATGCCTAAGCCAAAGTATGGTGAAAAGAGAAAGGGACTGAAAAAAAGAAGATGGAGATGGGAACTGAGATCATTCATTGACATATCAAATCTTGGGTCAGGAGCAGTCTTGCATAGGCTCCTGCAGCACTTCTGGGTTTGCTCAGCTGTCCTACACTGCTAAGCTGTGAGAGACCATTTTAGCCCTAACTGCCAACAAGCTGTATGTGCATTCCATTGTATCTTAAAGCTCAGCTTTGCAGTGTGAGCATAGATGAGTGGTAATAGGCTGTTGTTTCTACCATAACCCTTTTCCTGGAGCCATCCCAAACACCTTTTACTGAACACAGCCAAAAATCAGTTACAGATGTACAGAGATCTGGTATTTAAACTTTCATATTATCAGCACATGAACATTTGCCTCACATTTGTTCTTCAAAGTAAACTGGGTTTGAAAGAGGAAGGAGGAGAGAAGAAAGAAAGGATTTCTTTGACAGGATTCTTGTTCCAGAACTTGTGGACTGAATCAAGAGCTCTTTAAAATCTCTGAGTCCTCCTAGCTGAGATTATCTATACTGAGTCAGGCTTAATCTGAAGCTAGGCAAAAATGTCCTCACTTACCCAAGGGTTCCAGACTCCTCCTGTTCATTGATTCCCTTTCCCAGTGCCTCTTTCATGCCTCTGTGTTTTGTACCTGCAGCTCATTTCTTTATTGATACTGTTGGTGAGCACAGCACTTTGCCAGCTGCTGGCAGAAAGATCTGGGGTTAACTATCTCTTCTAGGAATTGATTAATCCCATGGCCCAAAAGGATTTAACAACTGACTATTGTTTCTGGTCTGGGAAAGACATCCTGCAACCTTTGTCAGTAATGTTGGATGCCATGTAGAGGCACAGTACACCAGGATAATTTCATACTAAGAGCTTAACTACTTCAAGCTAAATTCAGAAGCTATATATAGGCAGGACCCCCAATTCATTATATCACAACTGTAAACTTGCCCATCCCTATCAGTCAGGACAGCTACTCCAGTGAACGTAAGAGAGGGACAGAAGTTGGCAAGAATGTATTTATATTAGTATCTAACAACCCGAAGCAAAACATTTTAAATTATATGATTTTCTACACAGAAACATCTATTGCTGATTAAATTTGAAACCAGAGAATTACTTCAAATCTTAGTATTTACTAGAAAGCAGAAGTGTGGCACCACTCTGTCTAGAAACTTACTCATAAACACTGCTGCAAACTCCCATGTAGTATAGGTTAGAGGAATATAAAGCAGTCTCTAGTGTAAATATAAAACAGTTAGCTGGACTCTGGACAAATACATGTAGAAGTTGGCTTCAATATATTTTCAAAACATTCCCAAGAAAAGTTGTACACTGATGATGAGAGCAGCGTGCATACCAAATTTTAAGTTTAATCAGTGTAATTTTATACACAAACCCATCTCACTATAGAAAACATATAACAAGGGACAGTTAAAATGGTCTTTGTCACTTCAGTGCCCAATGTTTTAGAGTATAGAGGGGAGAAAAGAGGACCGTCTTCTATGCATTGCTTTTACAAGCAAGAAATATACCCTGAAGTTTTTTAATCGTATCTTCCTTTCTTCCCTTTCCCTGGGGAGCTTTTGTGCTACCTGTGACAACGAGTGGTGTTTCAGAGAAAGACATCAGATTCCATGGTTTGCCAGCAGCACTCAGGCAGGCTCCAAGGGAGCTCTCACATCTTGCTGTCCAAACAGCAAGCCCCCTAACTATGGAGCTAAAGGGAAAAAAAGCCTTCCAACTTGGCAGTAGGATTATTGTCTATCCCTTAGTCCTTAATCCTAAAGCAGGCTTGTGGCAATCAGAGATGAGATTCTCACACACTCATCAGAAGATACCGCTACCTTTATCAATATATATACCCTACTCATCTGTGATTCAGTGACTTACAGATAATGAAAAATTTACCAGCTTTGCCTCTGTCTTTACCTTTTTAGCCACCAACCATATCCCCAACACCTAAGTGACCTGTATACTTGGTCTTTGTGGAATTATTTTAAGCAGTCTGTGCTTGTGGTGGGCACACATTTCCTCTGGCTGACTGAGTCGTCATCTAGGAAAAATCTCCTTCAGAGGGTGTCATGGTCTCTGCAAGAGGTTATTGGATAGATTTTGAAACTCTTTAAATCATATCGATTATTATACCTGACTGGCCTTCTCTAGAGTCCACCCAGGTAGCCAACACCTCTGTTGCTTGGCTCCCTGAAACCTATGGCTGACAACAGAGAATCATTTAGGCCCATTGCTCATTTTCATAAACACATGGTACATGTCTGTTTACTTCCACTGGGTTACATGGCTGCCCAGAGAAGTTGTGGAGTCTCCTCCACTGGAGACTTTCAAGACCTGTCTGGACATGTTCCTGTGTAACCTGCCCTAGTTGAACCTGCTCTGACAGGGGGATTGGATTAGATGATCTCTAGAGGTCCCTTCCAACCACCACCATTCTGTGATTCTGTGGCAGAAGCACAGGAGGCTGCTGAAGAGAGTAAGTACGCTATTGAATGCTGCACAAAACCATGTCTGAAACCAAAATTTTCCTTTCAGATCACTCTTTTAAAAACCAAGGAAATACTCTCAGCCCCCAGCAAGGACAAAAAAAGGATCTGTAACCTGTTCTTTATTTGGCGGGACTCCAGTGTATTTTTGTTGGTGGTGCAGAAAGGGGAATGGCATGTGCTTTCTAACTCTCCATGGGACAGTTGTTACACTAACTTCTTTCCTGGCTTGTGTCCATTGAAAAGGAGACAGTCTTAGTCCTCCTCTTCAGCTATACTTCAGGCCCTGCTTACTGCCAGCCTCTGTGGATGTCCTAAGGTGTGCACAGCTGTACTGGGATGGACAGGCACTACTACAACATCCATTCTCAGGTACTGTTAGTTCCCTTGCTTTTTTGCTGTGCTAGTGAAGGTTTCTAGGTGATTTAAAACCAAGTTAACAAAACTAAGTTTTAAAAAAAGCTCAATAGCATAGGTCAGTTCCAGATGGCTCAAAGCATCTGCATCAGCCTTCCCTGATCCAGACGCACACTTCCTGAGGAGGCTGAGTCCAGAGCTAGAGTGTTTGCATTCTGCATATATTCACTTGCTGCCTTTAGATCTAGGTAGAATATCCACCATGCATTGTAAAAGTTCTTTCCATTGTTCAGAAACATACCCTGCTTAGGACTTTCCATCCCCAAAGCATTTGCTGCATTTTTCCTCCCCTTCCTACTTTTCCCCTTCCCTTTATCACTGGCCCTGTCTGACATCAACACAGTAGGAGAAAAAAAAATGTCACATGTGTAGCTCTGGTTGTCTACACTTCATTGCTCCAAATTTCAATAACTAATTAAGCATTTAGACACCCCTTCATCTCCATGTCTGTGGATAGGCATGTAACTGCATGGGATAATTGTCATTTTGTGGGAAGAATACTCTTCCCAAAAGGTTTAAGGTGGTAATGTACAATGGTGAAGGGCTGTATAAAATGCTCCATGGAGGGATTCTGTTAAATTAAAAATGTTTGCTGTCCTCATGAGAGCAGTAACAGGCTTTACTTACTGCCAGCATCCTCTTCCTGCTCATGGATGGCCAAGAATTAAGGGAAAAAGTAGTAACTTATGCAGAAAAAATAAGAGGGAGCAAAGAGTTTACAAATGAAATCTTCCCTGTCACCAAACCAGAGAGGGGGTGGAATGTAACAACTGTTAAGAAATTGTTAGAGACTTAACTTACAAGAACATGGAAAAGTAGGTAAGTGTAAAAGCAAAAGTAGCTAGAAATATTTCACCATTTTCTTACTTTCTAACGATTTCTAAATTTAAAATCTGAAAACAACAGTGTTTTCTAATTCTTCCACTCTAAACATTTTGAGCTTTTTCTTGTGGTAAGTTGATAGTCTATTAGATTTCAGTTTCCAAAGTACTTTCTATTTGTCAGTGCATTTGGTTATGCTGTGATTTTGCCAAAACTTTAAAATCCAGCCATAGCATTTGGGCAAATACAAGGAATGGAAATGAAAAATCTGAAAGATACGTGTAATTTGAAACTATTTGTGTTAAACATCTTATATTGTGGTGTCAACATGAACCATTAAAATAGTTAACAAATAATAAAGGGGTGTTTTGGTTTCATGGTTCAAGCAAAGAGAAAAGTAAAAAGTAAACAAGATAGTGAATGACCTGCTCTATGTTTAATTGTGTCTTTTTTTAATAACCTACATTTTTGGTCACAAAGACAAACATATAGTTTACTGCTTATGACATCCCCTTTTAACAGGTCAAAAAAAGAAGGTAGCAAACACAATTATTTTCTAGTGCTAGGAATTAAAATTTCTTAATAAAATTTTGATACTCACTGCCTGCAATTTGCTTTTCTTTGCAGCACCTCCTGAGTTCCCTAGTGAGACAAAATGTGAATGAAATTTGAATGCCAGCACTTCAGCACTCTATCCTACATTCATCATCTCTTTTACTTTCATGAATCAGATCTTGTCCCAAAATCATGAAATTGCCTTAAAAAATGACATGATTAGTATTTTAAGTTTCAAGGTATGTGTGTTTCCTACTTGGTGTGTGAGCCTCTAGGGTGGAAATTTGCAGACTTACTTTAACAACTTAGTAGTGCCTCACTAACTACTTAGTAGTCACAGTTGTTACAAATTAAGGTTTTACTATAATCAGGTGACTTTGAGAATGTCACCAAAATGTTAGGTAGAGTGAGGTTGTGTCAGTTACAAGATTCAGTGGTACTATAGTATCCTTGTACTTCCTATTTAGCCGATGGTCTCTAAAAATGGCTAGCTCTTTCACTTGGTATTTGCAATGGGAATATCACAGTGGTTTCTACTGACATACTTTTTCATTTCCCAGCAATCAGTTTATATTATGGCAACAAGCATAAGATGACTTTAGTTCAAGTGAAATATTCTGCACAGAATTTTGTACTTGTGCTTTAAAGAAGCAGTGTGCCCAAATCATAATAATAATTAGCAGGTTTTACCTCTTTTTAATTACTTGCTCAAAGCCCAACTTTTTTCCTTTCTGAAGTAGATTTACTTTGCAGATGTTAGATGGTCACTGGGGGTTTGGTTCTGCAAGGATTTACACTTACTAATTTTTAAGCAGATTGTGCTGGAGGTCACAAAAATTCTTCCACTGGGTTGTCATTTCATTTCAGTAAAGGCTTTTTTTAAAAGCAGGGGCAGTTGGTTGCAATCTTACTTAGAAGTTTTTTGTTTTTAAACTACAGTACATAAACGACCACTTTAGGGCTAATAATTTGCTCTGTTCATTACTACGCTCAATAAAAAAAGACCTTCCTTGCTTTGAAGAGGTTTTTGTCTCAGATGAAGAGAGAGACAGGCAGACAGATGGCACAAGGCAAGGAGTTGGGAACAAATTAATAAATGGATTCATTAGTGAGCTGCATAGATTATGTTATGCACCTTTATGTATAACTTAGGAATTTACAATTCAGGAAATACAGTTTTTCATAAAACGTGAAACCTTGCAGCACAGCTTCAGGCTACCACATTTCTTTTCCTTCAGTGTTAGCCTTGTTCCTGCCTATACTTTCAAAACTATTTTACAACCCTTTCAAGAACACTTTCATGGCACAGCATTAATCTGAGGCTCATGTTGGCCCTAAAAAGGTCCCCCCTTTAAAAATTCAGGGCTGTCAGGCACTTCTGCATGGCAGCAATCTGAACTCCAAATAGTGTGACTGCCCTCACAAGGAGAGCTCTCGGGCAGAGAGCAGTGTTGGCCTGCTCTGTTGACATGACTGGATGACTGCATTTTACTTTGGTAATCCAAACTGCTTAAACCTGTTTGGATAACTGATGAAGGAATTAAGATAATACACCAGCATTATCAGTTCCATGATGCAAACTAAATAGCTAGGCTGAGATTTTGACACTTACCTAGTGGAGTTTTGGTGCTGTCCTTAAGGTAGATATAAGGAGGGTTACTTTTCAGATCATAGGTGATCACATCTCTTTGGGACCCATCTTCTGACCAGCCAGCCTGTCAGATGATGCCTGTTAGACTTCAGAGAAAGGCTAAAGCCCAAATAACAAGTAATTTTTAGTATGGCATTAGTCTTTTATCCTACAGCTATTAAAAATATGCTTTGCAACTTACTGCATAGATAGCCAACTACAGAATTAATGCTTGCTATTTTCACTTTTTCCACATAGATTCGGGATGTTACATCAACAGCTAGTACTTGTCTTTGGAATATCACTAGCTAGTAATATAGGTGCATTTAAAAGCTGTTACTCAGAAGCTCAAGTCTCCCTATATTTCTTCTGCAACCTCACAGAAGTTCCACTCGTGCCAAAGGATACAGTGAAGCTTTTGCTATCTTACAACTATATCAGACAAGTGACTGCAACTTCGTTTCCACTGCTGGAGCACTTGTTGGTGTTGGAAATTGGAGCGCAACACGTTTATCCTGTTACCATAGGAAAAGGAGCTTTCAGGAACCTGCCAAACCTTCTTATCTTAGACTTGGGATACAACAAAGTTCTTCAACTGGACCTTGATGCTTTTGTGGGCTTGCAAAGTCTGATTGTACTCCGTCTGTTTCAGAACTACCTTGGAGATTCCATCCTGGAGGAACGCTACTTTCAAGATTTGAGCTCACTAGAAGAATTGGATCTTTCAGGGAATGAAATCACAAAACTTCAGCCTCATCCCTTATTTTATAATCTAACAGCCTTGAAAGCTGTGAACCTGAAGTTCAACAAGATACCCAACTTGTGTGAAAGCAATCTTACCAGTTTCCAAGGAAAACATTTTTCATATTTTAACCTCAGTTCTAATCGTTTCTACAAGACAGATCAAATGGCCTGGGCCAAATGCCCAAATCCTTTCAGAAATATTACATTTAACTCACTAGACCTTAGTGAAAATGACTGGAGCACAGAGAAAGTCCAATATTTCTTTGCAGCCATTAAAGGGACTCAAATTGAAGCTTTAATACTTAGGTCTCATATAATGGGTTCAGGATTTGGCTTTAATAACTTGAAAAATCCAGATGATAATACATTTGCAGGACTAGCAAGAAGTGATCTTCGTTTGCTTGATATTTCAAGTGGTTACATTTTCTCTCTCAATTCTTTAATCTTTCAAAGCCTTGGTAATCTGAAATTGCTGAACCTTTACAAAAACAAGATAAATCAAATCCAAAGGCAAGCATTTTTTGGCTTGGGAAACCTAGAAACTCTCAACCTCTCAAATAATCTTTTAGGTGAGTTGTACGATTATACTTTTGATGGTTTACATAGTGTAACGTATATTGATTTACAGAAAAATCACATTGGGATTATCAGTGAAAAAGCATTCAGTAACTTAGTAAGTCTGAAAAAAATTGATCTCCAAGACAACGCCATTAAAAAACTCCCTTCCTTTCCACGTCTGACCTCTGCCTTTTTAGGTGACAATAAGCTCATGTCTGTAGCTGGCACAGCAATAGCAGCAACATACCTTAAATTAGAAAGAAACTGGTTGGCAAACCTGGGTAACCTGTATATTCTTTTCCAAGTTCCAGATGTGCAGTATATCTTCTTAAAACAGAATCGCTTCTCTTACTGTGTGAAAAGTGATAATGTTATAGAAAACAGTCAGTTAGTCTATATGGATCTAGGTGAAAATATGTTACAGCTTGTGTGGGAGAGAGATTTATGTTTGGATGTGTTCAGGGCACTGTCCAAACTTCAGGTTCTATATCTGAATAACAACTACCTTAGTGCTCTTCCACAGGAGATTTTTAGAGGTCTAACATCTCTAAAAACACTTAATCTAGCTTCCAACCTCTTGTCTCATCTTTCTCCTGGGCTTTTTCCACAAAGCCTAACAAACCTAAACTTATCTGGAAATCAGCTTTTTTCTCCTGAGCCTCATGTCTTTATGACTTTGAGTATTCTGGATATAACACATAATATATATGTGTGTGATTGTACTTTGAAGAGCCTACTAGTGTGGCTAAATGAAACCAATGTAACACTAGCTGGCTCACCGTCTGACAGGTACTGCGTATACCCATCTGAATTTGCAGGGGTACCACTGTCATCTCTGACATATGATGGCTGCAGTGAAGATGAACTCCAGCAGACACTCAGGTTCTCAGTATTTGTCTTCACCTCGGTCACTCTTCTAACGTTTCTGATGGCATCCATCATTTTTACTCGCTGTCGGGGGATTTGTTTCATCTGGTATAAAACTATCACCAAAAAAATCATAGACAGTCAACCAAAGGTAGCAGATAAAAGTGAATACAAATATGATGCATATTTGTGCTACAGCAAAAGTGACTTTGAATGGGTCCAGAATGCTTTGCTAAAGCACCTGGATTCGCAGTATTTTGATAAAAACAGATTTACCTTGTGCTTTGAGGAAAGAGATTTCTTGCCTGGGGAAGAACATATCAACAATATTCGTGATGCCATTTGGAACAGCAGGAAAACAGTTTGCATTGTGACCAGGCAGTTCCTCAAAGATGGGTGGTGTGTAGAAGCCTTTAATTATGCCCAGAGCAGGTACTTTTCTGATCTGAAAGATGTCCTCATTATGGTAGTAGTTGGGTCACTTTCTCAGTATCAACTGATGAAGCACAAACCAATTCGAAACTTTTTACAAAGGAGTCGGTATTTGCGGTGGCCTGAAGATTATCAAGACATAGACTGGTTTTTAAATAACCTTTCTTACCAAATTCTGAAGGAAAAAAAAGTGCGAAGGAAAGCCAGTGACACAGAGCTGCAGACTGTAACAACACTCTCCCATTGATAGTGTGTGGGTTGCTGGCTTTCTAAATATCCCAGCTGTGTCATGGCAAGAATAAACAGCAGTTTGCTGCTTCCTTCCTTGAAGAAGCAGGTAGAAAGACAACTATTTCAGTATAAATCCTACTAAACGTGGAGACAGTTTGAAAGCAACCAGCAAATATATGAAAGTGCAGTTATTTTATGGACGATGATGCACATTTTCAGAAGAATTCATTAATGCTTCACATTTTGGATGCTCATCTTCAGACACATTAGTCCTGATTTTCAGAGCATTACTCACCTGCAGGTCTGTTTCAGTTAGAGCAGGATACCCCTGGTTCTTTTTTTAAAAGAACCTGTGGTACTGTGCAGGAGTGACCAAGTATGATTTCATGTATGGCCTACCCTGACCATCAGTTCATAGATTACTTACTCCTGTGCTTTCTGAATGCTTGATGCTCTGTTTCAAAGCAGAATCAGTGCTTTACATTTTTATGCTTCATATTGGTGTAACACATTATATTTGTTTTCTACTCAATTAGTCTCAGCTTCACAACTGGAACATACCAACTTCAAACTTCATCCATCCCCTTCTCCTCCAGAACTTCTCTGCTTGGTACTAAAACTACGGTCATTGGTCTATTTGCTACTTTTTCAGCCTGGATTGTTTTCAGTTAAGCTGCCTCCTGCCCTGCAGAGAGGAATAGGTATCCCTGACAGATCTGAAGCAAGCCTTGGCTTGAAAAGCAAACGAGAAACTACCTCAGCAGCCATGTGGGCTGTACACTGGTGACATGGCCAATGGTCCAGTTTCTGCCAGACACCTTTCACATTCTGGGAATGGGAAGTATAGACAACTGGTGTTCAATTTGGGTTGTTCTCTGTATCTATCCTATGCCCTGATCTGTTCTAAGGTGTTTTTATGCTTCTATTGAAATATTTTTCTAGAGTCATCAATGCATGTTACTCTCTTACCTCTCCAATTATTTTATCACTGTTCAGATGTGTGTCTTTAGAGGGTTGTTCAGGGTCATTTTAATAAAAGTCTGACTCAGTGTTCACTATTACAGAACCCGCACTTTTTATTTTGATGGTGATGTACTCTTTGAGTGTACTATTCATCTTGGTTTATACATTTATTCAACAAAACCTACCGCAATAATTTCAGTGAGTTTTTTGCTCTAGAGATGAAGCAGGAGTGGGAGGTTTTATAAGCTCTCTTGATCTTAGCTGCAAACAAATAATACCAACTATACTATTTCAATAGAGATGAAAAAGTACACTCCATGTGAATGCCATTGTTTGAATACAGATGTTCCTGTGGCAGATCTAATTTACTCTCCGTGCCCCAGTATATTGGATTTCTGCTGATAAAATTACTACAGTAAAATATTGCTTCCTTCTCTATCAGTGTAGTTATTGAGGATCAGCAGAGGGCTAAATCTTGGAAAGTTTTCCAGGCGGGATGGGGAAGCAGATTGAAAAGGGGATTGAGTGTGGTGAGGAAGCCCTGGGTGTCGCTGTTGGCTCAGGGAACTGCTGGGGCTCCCTCAGCTCCTCCTGCCTCCCCTCCACTGCAGCTGCTGGCACTAGGGAAGAACATGATGCTGCAGAGGCAGGTCTGAAAAAGAACCAGCAGCTCTGGGTTCCCAGAGCTGTCAGAAAAGCCACCAACTTCATTTCAACTCTCTGCATTTCTTTCATTTCTCTAAAAATATCTTAACGCTTCTTCCCTTTTCTTCTCCAACCAGTGCAAATATTTATAGGCGTCCTTTAAAGTCAGAAGTTATAGCAAGGAATATTTCGCATAAAAAACTCTAACAGAGAAACAAAGCAGGAATGAATCTGTACAATGAAGATCTTGTGCAGGTCTAGGCTGCTAGCCTATGGATTCGTACATGGTGTAAGAGGTGGGGCTTTAAAAAGCATACTTAAGAAATTACATTTGAATGAATGTCACAAAACATTTTTGGTCAAGCGTTACTTGAGAGCCCTCTCCACTTAGGACCTTATTGTATACTTTCAGGACATTCCTATCACTTCAGATACTTAAAAATTAATTCTGCTAATCTATATATGCAAGAATGACAAGTAGGTACAGAGATTACCAAGATGGCCTTAACCAAGACTTTTCCATCTGTTTGGAATGTTTTGTCTACTTCATGCTTATATGCCACTGGTGAGAGGTGGCTACATAAAACTTGCATTTACTGCAGTCTTTGGAAAGGTCTGACTTTTAACAGAAAGGTTTTAATAAAACCTTTGGATGGAATGACATTATCTGCCTCTGTGCTTATTTTGGAAACTTAAAGAGATCAAACCTGTGTCAGGAGCAGCTGGGAAAACTTCTTCCTACCACAGAGGCAGCTTGGAAACAGAAGTAACCCAGCCTCCATCTGCTCCTTGCAAATTCTGTTGCAAAGGGTCTACAAAAGGCAGTAAAAAGATTTTTGGAGGACATGCTACTGAACCATTCTTGATTGTGGAGTGGTTTACAGGCATATGAATAACAGCAGTGTCAAATTTTAAAGAAATTAAAAATAAATTTCATTTTTACTCACTTGAGGCCTGGGACTCTCAGAATAAATGCAGTTCATACAGTCTGTCCTATACAATGAAAAATTGACTTCAAGTAGATCATAGGACCCTGATCACCACCTCTGTAGAGTCACCTATTCTTAAATGACAAAGCCTGGGGAACTGTTGAGAAAGGGCTTGCACAGACTTTCTACTCCTCAGCAGGAACCACGAAAGCATCCTGTACAAAAATGGAGAATGACTCTGCCTGATGAATTAAGGCCGTAAATTGAGCCTCAACCTCCTAACTATTGATCAGATTCCCTTCAGGCTCGCTGGGAACATTACTGCTCTATTAGAATTTTATGCCTCCTTAGTTAAAGATGTTCTCATCAGTTTTACTCACCTTCCTCAGACAAAGAGATTAACTTGTTGGAGAGCGTTCAGAATAGGGTGTGAAGTGTGGCACTGGCTCTAAAGCAAGCTATTAAGACGGAAGCTGGTGAATTTATTTGCAGTGGCAGCACAGGGAGTATTCAGAGGACAGTGACTCAGTGCCATGTGGTATCAGCTCAGATATTTAATAGTAAAAGCCTACCCCCAGCATTGCAACACATATTATAAACATTAGCTGGTCGAGCAGGCAGTGTTGTTCAACAGCAACAGCTAGTCAGCCTGAGAGTCCAAAGATGGCACAGGCTCCTACTTGAAATCAAGGCACTCAATACCAGAACCCACATTCTAGAAACATTTCCTGTGGAGGTTAACAGAAGCCAACAATGACATGCCCACATATTATTTCACATTTTCCGTGATTATTATTTCACCTACAGGGAAATCAGGCTTCTCCCCCCACCCTTATCTGACATCCATACTAGCCTCAGCAAAGCATTGTCCAATGTTTGCCAATCCCAATTGCTAATTCCTGCTCAGAGGGACTGTTCAACATGTTGGTAGATTTATCGCCTTGTTACTTTACAGTTAGTATTCATCATTGCTCCCACCCCAACAGCAGCTGTACTACCTGTGTGAAGAACAGGTAGTACAGGTAGCATAGATAAGGCCACAGAGAGTTCCATCTCTTGAGTGGGATACTCTTACATATGTTGCTCAGGATCACTCTGCCTTTCATTTTCAAGTGTCACATCATTACCTCAGCTCATTTGCTGACTTCTGGGTCTTTTTCAGCATGACAGCTCTCCTAATTCTCAATGCCAGAGACCATCTGGGTTTCAGATTATTGGATCTCACCTTCTCAATTTCACATGGTGCTGATTGTTTTACAATGGCTTTAACATGTTCTCTTCTTGCTGGAAATGTGAATAGCAGCAGTCCAGTTAAATGGCAAAGCAAGGTCCATAGCTGGCAAAATACTTACAGACGAAGAGCAATACACAACTGAGTGGCAGGAGGGAGCAGAAGCAAATGGAGCAGAAGCAGCACATGTGAATCTCTGGGAAAGCAGCTAAGTTAGGAAGGGTAGACATGGCAATCTAAGCATCTTCCCATCCAAAGGCGACTTGGGTTCCATGAGAAGTAGAAACATGAAGCAAGCAAACACGGACGAGGAACATGATACATCTTTCGTGTTAGAGCCTACAAACATGACCAAACATAATGCCTTAGGACAGCAAGCAGATTTAACTTAAAATAGGACTAGCACTAGCAAATATTTGCAAGGTTTCTTTGCACTATACAGTATTGCCAACAGCAAGCACATATCAGAAAAGTGGTGTAAAAACCCAAAATATTAGAAAACAATTCTAAATGTCTGGTATTTGACCCTGCAAGACAACAATTTCACAGTTTTTCCATGATCATAAGAAGGTGGATATTCATGCAGTTCATGAGTACAAGAACCAAGGCTTTGGCTTTAAGAAATAATTCAAGTATTTCAGGACTTCTGCTTAATGTGAAGTACACCTAAATTAGTCAGGCCTTGAATAAGGAAGAGCTTTAGGAAGATAAAAAACATAGCCTGGCCTTCCCAGCTTCGCAGCCCACTCCGGCCAGTGCTCTTACATCACTTATATCCTCTCTCGTTCTTGCAAGATTTTTTAGTTGTTGTTGATAAATAGGATGAGCAAAGCTACAGCCTTGACTGCAATGAAATAAGGTGAAGTGACAATATGAAGATTTCACAGAGATTAATTTATATCAATAGTCCTTACAAGGCCTCTTCTGGTGTGACCACCAGCCATTGGGCTGTTTGTCAGTCTCCAAGTATGTATCAACACTTTTGGGATGTCAAACAGCTCATTCTGCTTTTGGGTACAAGCACTTTTTCATACAGAGCTTTTAGTTACCTGTTTTCTGTTTTGTCCCTCACAAAATTGAGGTGAGCATCTTGGTCTTCAGTCTCACTGTGCTGCTCCTGGCAGCCATCAAAGATTCCATATACCTGGAATAGAACTGCAGGTGCTATGCCATCAATATTTCCTTCAACTAAACCTGCAAAAGCAAAGTTAAGAAGCCAAGATTTACCTGGAAGGCCACTGTGAGCACTGACTGGAACTACAGAGAGCACTGGATGCCAAGCAGGTACCAGAAATTTTAAATTCAGCCTCGTTAGCCAACCTTGCATCACATCTAGGTGTTATTTTTTGGGTCAATCCAACTCCTGCATCACTCCTTCTTGCTGTTTGTACAGATTGACAGGAGGCTTCTCTTCCCTTTCTAACCTGAACTTTGTTTTCTGTATTGTGTATATACAGTGTAGTGGGTGCCAAAAATAAGTCTACGTTTCCTTTCCCAATATGCCCAAGTCAGTATATAGGTATGACATGAGTTATTTCATAGCGCAAAGACTATCTATTCATAGCAGACTCTGTTTGTTTCAGACATGCGGTTTTCCTTCCTTTTAGATAGCCTATTGTTTGTCTTTCCCATTTGTATTAAAAATAAAATCTTTGAAAACTGCAAGTAAGAGAGAAAAATACATTTCTTCTGAAACTAACAATTCTCCAAACAGGAAGGTTAGCATTTTCCTGTTTAGACATTATGTTCAAAGAAAGGAAGCCCGGATTTTCAATGATAATAATAATTAAATGGTATGTAAACATCTGTAAGTATCAAAGGAGGCTTCACTCTTTATTTAGTGTGTCCCAAACGCTACACTGCTGTTTAGAGTATCTTTATCTTTACCAGTTCACCAGTCTTTTGCAACAATGGATTTATGAGCAGTCATTGGGCTGGGTTGATCACCTGTATGCAAACTTCCACACTGCAAGAACAGCATTATCAGGCTTCCTCAAGCCTGCATGAAGAGCAGTGATGGAGAGGAGAGGAGCAAACAGAGAGTCCTCACACAAAACAACAGCTTGATGTGGCAGGGGGGGAATTGTATCAGGATTACACATACCAGGCTGTGTAAACTTTTCATGTTGCCACCCAAAGCTAAGTACTTGAAGCCATGAAGTCTGTTGATGCTGTTCTTAAAAATCGAACTGGTGATGTAATTTCAGCACTGTGATTAGATGCGATATCAGAACATAGATATTTGGTACATGTGGTACTTTGTACTAATGAAACTAGAAGTGCTTTATAAAGATAAGTGCATTTTATTATGTTCTCTTTAAAGGTGGAAGAATTGAGTCAGAGAGAATGAAGTTATGTACCTTTTGTTATGGGCAGCACTGGGAAGAGAACTCAGGTTTGGTAAAGGATAAGCTATTAGGTCTGTTTGCTCTGTTTTGTAGGAGTTTTACAACATGCATTTTTATTATCTTGGAAACTAATGTCTTCTATTTATCTTCAGAACTAATTAACCATATAAGGTCTCCACTTAATGTGCCACCAGTTTGCCCATGTGGGACAGAACTAGTTTTACAGGGAGGAGAAGATAGCTGAAGATTCATTGAGAGCTGCCAACTTGAGTGCCAGCGATTTGGGGATGATCTGAGCCTATTCAGGATAGCAGCAAGAATTCACTGGGCATGTCACTGGGAGTTGCTAACACTTTTCAGGTAGCCACATGGGCTGAGGGCTTGCAAATTAAAAACAATAGGAAAAACAGTGTAGGACATATGGCCTAGTCCAGGTGAGGATGCACCTATGGGAATGCCAACAACAGAGTAGGGAAGGTAGGGAGCAGGCAAAGTATTTTTAAACACATAAATTCTCTTCTGAGAACTCCAAGACACTAAAATTTCATCTATAATCAGGAAAAAGCTTTGGAATGACCTGTTTGGATATGAAGCCTAAGAATTCAATGTGAATAAGGGGGGTGGAAAGGTGAGACAGCTAATGGTAGGAAGTATGAGAAATGAACAAACATATCCAAACTATAACCTTCTTTTTCCAAAGATCTGATATTCTGGAATTTACTCCCACAATTGCTCATCAGAAGTGAAAACCCTAGGCCCATGCACCCAGCCTTCCCTTTGGGATGGTGAGAAATGCCAGGGTGAATCACTGATTTTGTTGTAAGAGTGTTAGCACCTGCAGCCCTCCTGACATAAACACTCAACACTCCTGAAAAGCAGGCCTCGGATTTCTCATTGTTTTTCCTTCAAGCTGCAAAGTGAATGCATTCCAACTGCTCCTGCTGGAAGCATCTTGCAGTTCTCAGTGGCAGCTTCTTTAATTTCAAACTTTAACTGCTTTATAGCTCCTTTTTGCAACCTCCCTAGTTCCACGATGTCAAACATCCCTGGACCATCTTTTGTTGCAAACAGATTTTGTATCCACTCAGGAAAGGACCATCCTGTGCTGCTGACACGTACACTGCATGGCAGGAACGTGTGTGTGATTAAATACTAGGTAGGAAAGATCTACAAAGTTTACCTGAGTATGTTTACCATACTCACTGCCCAGATTTCTGAGAAAGCTCATGGATTAATCACAGCCCTTCTTCACGTCTTTGAAGCCTGGACTGAACTGCCAAAGGCAGGACTTTTTAAGATGCCAGCTCAGCCTTCAGTTGTATAAGCCAGTGCTGTCCCTCACAGACCTCATGGCACAAGAGGAAATAGAAGCTCGTGTGGAATAAAGAGAAATCCAGAACACAATGTCTTTACAAAAAATCCCTCGATACTCTTCAGGGACATGTCCAGCAAGAGGAAACTGTAGGCTGTTGGTTAACGCAAAGCTAGTGGTATTTCACTTAGTTCTGTCTTTACAGTTCTTTATCAGGAGTAATTTGGAATGAGACTTGATGGAGAACAGACTCAAGCTGGGAATGACAGAGCTTGGTTAGCTTAAATAATGAAGGAATGTCTTCTTTTTTGTCCTAAAACTTGAGACAGGCTTTAGGAAAGCTTATTCAGATTTCTGCCCTGTTTTCCATTTTTGTGCAATTCTCCTAGCCTAAGTTCTGGCTGAAGATGGAAACAAATCACTTAATGAAAGAAAAGACAGATTGCAAAAGATCTGTAGTCTGATTTGAAAGAGCTGAAGAACCCAGAGAAGCACAAGAACTACCAACAGCAACAGCTGTGAGAAAATGATATCTGAGGCTATCAGGAGTTTTGCAGTGCGAAGAAAGAAGAGCTGCATTACTAGAGAGGGCACTGTCCTTGCCAACTCACTATTCATATTGTAGATGCAGGGACCAAATGAAAGGTAAAGAATGGTAGGAGAGGACAATAGCCTGAAATAAAGGAGATAAATTCAACTTTTTAAGAGTCACCTTCTTCATGCCTCACTTCATCATTTTCATGAAAAGACTAGCACAAGCCCTCTATCTTAAGGGTGCTGTAATTGTAAATAAATTCAAATTGGGAGACATTTAAACACCATGCTGATGGAGCAATGTAAACATGGAAGACAGATAAGCACTTAAAACTTTTTAACTTGGTCCTCTCTTAAGAAACTATAGGCTTGTCCTATGGCCATGGAAGTACATGTCTTCACACCCAGAAAAACTTTCACTGAGGACAGACGTTATTTCAATCTTTTCCTATAACTGAAAAATGCTTCCTATTTAGCACGACTTCTGAAAAGAAAATAATGTAGTTCACTAGCAAGTGGGAACCCACTCCCCTTGGGTGTTCTTCCTTTTGAGTATTTGCTCATACTTCTGTGGTCGTTTTTGCTAACAGTGTCCTTTTCATCAGTGTTCTTCTCTGAAGAGACTCATTCATAATATTCTCATTTGGGTATACACACATTCGCCCCCTTGACACTTCAGAAATCCGCAGTTCCATTCATACCCCAGCACACACATCAGAAGGCTGTTTAAAAAGCCCCAGGAAGTTTGCTCAGACGTGCTATTTTAGGAGACTTGGACTGGGTCTTGGAATTTTACAATATTTAAAGGATTTGGCACCGTGACTATTTCCACACCAGGACACGTGTGCTGTCAGAACGTGTACTGTACACTTCGTGAGTGGGGAATAAGCTACCTGCAAGCTAAGAGAGAAAGAGGAAGGCCTATAAAATGCTGCACTGTTTGTAGTAAACAATAATTTTGGCCACTTAGTTACTCTCCACGGGCTCCTTCAAGGGTCCAAGGTTTATTAAGAGTCCCATGACTCACCTCAGGTTTGCACATACCAGTGTTTGCAAGCCCTTAGGAAAGACACCTGGTTCCTTGGGGACCTACCAGGGTTATCTGCAGAAAAATTTTACAAAGTAGGTAGCTGCAAGTAACCACTGTGGCTGGACTGTTCTGCCATCTCAATTTTCAGAGAAAGGTAGCATTTCTCATAGGTCTGTTCTCCCATGGTAGCAGGCTGTTTATCAAGAAACTGGCCCATATTTCACATAAATGAAACACAGCAATGGGTGATGAAAGCCACCAAACAGACCTGCATCTTGCAGAAGCACAACAGCAGCTCTTCTCAACAAAGTCTCACCCTTCCTTCTGCCATGCTGTGGATTCTGTGGCTTCTTAGATGACCTCAGAATACAGAGTTTAACTTAATAACTTACTGCTCTCTGACCTTGGCTTTACCCCTTTGAAGGAAGAAGCTAAGCAGGAGACGCTCTGGAGGGATACAGCTTGAACTTCACATAGAGATGCAGCAGCTTTTCTTTCAGTGACCCTTTGGTAGCCCTTACACTCAGGTTGGAGATCTCCCCACATCCTGTTGACTGTATTTCATTCGCATGACAAAGCAGCACATCCTGCCTGAACCTATGAACCTTTGGCCAGACTCTCATCCTTAGAGCTTCAGGATACATGCATTAATAATGCCTGATGAGCTATCACAATGTGCTTGATGCCTTAGTCACAGAAATTCAGCTTTGTAAAATATCATTCTGTTCTCCTGGGCCATGTATCTGAAGCCAGAATCTTCACTAAAAGCTGCTACGCTACCAAAGCACCATCCACAGCGAAACCAGCAGAGATTTTAGACAGAAGATGTTGGATTTATTCTGACTTCCTGCAAACGCTAGAGATGTACCAAGCCTCAGCTTTCCAAATAGCATCTGGGATCAATGCAAACCTTTGTCACAAGTGGCTCAAGGTGTGAGACTCGGGTTTGCCTCCCACAGAGATCCAGCAGCTGCCGAGTTTTCTGACAGACTGATAACTGTTTATGCAGTAGTAAATATTTTCATACTCCAGCTATTTATACTTCCATGCCACTTCAGAATTATTTATATTTTTTAAAAATCAAAGATACCAAGAAAGCTATATAATTCTGTGTGTTACTTCACAGTTTGATAGAGAAAACAAGACCTAGGAGGGTAGGAGTCTGAGAAGTGAGATGTGATTGCTTTAGCAGGAAGGTTAATTAAATAAAATTCTTCAAGATCTAATCCCTCCTGCCTGGCTCCCACTTGCCTTTTGTGACTACTCTGCATGTTTCGATCTACCCACTGAGAAGTCATTGAAGGGGATAATGGTTGCAGCCCGCCTGCCCTATATCCACTGACTTCGAGGAGGATGGGAAAAACATCTTTGAACAGTTTTTTTCTTCAGTACTAATACCCTTACTAGAAATAAACCTAATCAGTATGAGGGTGACTGATTAATGGGTGTTTTGGCTTTGATGAGTCATCTGAGATGAGAGGCTGAGATCTAGCTAGATAGTTGTAAACTGGATGAACTGGGAAGTAAAAGTCTTCCACAATTATATTGTGGTAAAAGAAGAACAGGGGACCATAAGGCAGAAGAAAACAAAAAGGCTTGAAAATCAGAGAATTCTAGAGAAAAACAAAAATGCAGAGAAAAACAAAAATGCAGAGAAAACCAAAAATGCAGAGAAAAACAATGGGCTTTTTACATTCTAAGCAATCTAAGATCTGACCCAATTTTATCAATAGAAAGATACCCAGGGAGTTCCATAAATCTTTTAGTTAAAAAAAAAAAGGGAATTTTTACTACACCTTGAGTAGATTAATCCCACAGCAACAAGTATAATCTTTGTTTTCCAAAATCTTAGCCCTTCTTGAGAAATTTTTTAAACAGTGTAAGATCTTGATGGGGAGAATCAGATGATCTCAGCCCTGGACCAGCTTCTGACTTAGAGCATCCAAAATGATCAAGATTATTCTCCTGCAGATGTGGCCTTAAGCATTTTTAAAATATGCAGCTGTCTACGAATTCCGCATCTAAAAAGGAGAAGTTACAGAAAGAGACAACCATGGTGACTTACTGCTCTCAAATCTCCCTTGCAAAAGGGACATCTCTGTCCCTTCCCAAAATATGAATCACAATTTTCTGATGTGCCCTCCAATTCTCAGAAAATGGTGTTTATAGCCTGGCAGTATCCAATGATTCAGGAATTGCAAGGCCTCTTTGAGAAAGAGAAAGGGCAGCAACACCCAGGTTACAAGCAAACATCATGACCCTTGGAGAGAAGACATCACAAGAACACAAAGATGCAAGGCTCCCACTCTTGACAAGGCACATGACAACCACACGCTTCCACAGTCAAAAAAGCAATTCATATGGTAACGGAAGCTTGTCAGTATGTATTTCAAATAATTCCCAGGTTTTGATGCCTCCAGAAACATCTTCAAAAGGTGCCTTAGCAAATAGGTACTTCTGTTTCATCAGTAAATCAGAGTATCAAGCACACAGGAAAATCAGCTACTCGGGAACAGCTCTCAGCAGGAGTCATGAGCAACATCTGCCCTGGTACATTACCTTCTCCATTAGCCTTCTGAAATTAGATTTGACTTTGTGAGAAGGAGTGTGCAGGTACCCTTGTCAGCTCCAGAGGCATGAGACAGGAATGGCACTTTAATGACCCACTTAAAAGTAATGAAACAGCCATTTATCCTAATTGGAGGAACACTAATTATATCAGAAAGTGGCACTCTTAGATGGCAGAGTGCAAATGCTATCTAATCAAACTTAATGAATAGGTAAAGTATCCCGACAGAGCATCTGTGCATCACTCCTGCATTCCTGCAAACAGTAAAATTAACCTGTAGGGAACTGATCTGAAAATGGAGGTTTTAAACTGGAAGGTTAATTATGGTAGTTGAATACCTGTGTTTTATCTAAAAACAAGTTCACATCATGAGCCTCAAGGGATGTTTTCGTTTTGAAAGAAATGAAGGTAGTTGAAGGGTAGCTGAAGCATGGGAGAACACCCAGTGTGGAGTGCCTGTGGTGGTTACTGGGCTCATGTGAGGGACTCCCAGTCTTCATTCATGGGATAGAAGGAGGATGTTCAGGACAGCCGTTGAGTAAAGCTCACCACCGCTGCTAAGCCACGGGGGTAAATCTTAGGCTGAAATGTCTTTGTTTTCACTCTAATTGGCTCCCAGCAAGTAGAAAAGAGAAGCCTTTGGCACTGCTGCTGGGAGGGAAAGGTCAATTCCAGTACCTTCCCAGCCAGTCTGGAGTGCAGCAGGAGTGAAGTGTATAGCCCTGGGCTGACATGAAATACCCCATCCTTCAGCTTCGGTCCTTAAGGACAACAACAGGACTGCTTATACTGGGCTCTGAATGAAATCCCATTTGCTCTGCATTATCTAGAAGAAGGGTGGTTGGAATGCAAGGGCTGGGAAGGGACATGAAACAAGGATCAGTGAACAGGCCCCAGAGAGCACACTGGGGCTCACTGTTACTGGGAGCGGAGATTATTATTACAGGGGGAGTGTAGGGGTCTTGCCTTTGGCAATCACGTATCATATACTAATGCATTTGTATGGAAGTGAACTGGGCTTTCCATAAGCTATTCACTGATGGGATCCCAAAGGCTATGAAAAAAAAGAATTAAAACTTTGCCACCTCTCTAAAAAAAACCCAAAATGAACCTCCAATGAGGAATAGCAGTGAATTGACAAAATTGAAAGCCCTGCCAATAAAAAAAGCCATCAAAACTTGCTCCTGTGAGTAAGATATGATGTTAAAGTCAGAAAACATTTACCCTCAAGCCGCATTAGTCAGAGCCTTAAAATACTAGCAGAATTGGCTGCATGGAAGTCATGCGAACAGCACTAGTTTTATATACTGAAGATTCCAAGTAAACACACAAGTCTTGACCAAACAAGTACTGCACTGACAGCTCTGCTAAAAGAAAAAAAGAAGCCATGAGGGATGTAATAAAACTCCAAGTAAAATGTGTTCCCAGCCAAAAAAACAAAACAAACCTCAACAACTCAGGATAAAAAGACATTCACAGCCTCTGAATGCTTACTGAGATTAGACATAAAAGCCTCTTCAACTTATCTTGACTTGTACTTTCCTCTTAATGTCAAAGGGTACCCTGCTGCATAGGGAGATGTTTATACCCTCTCATGGGAAGCCAGAGGCTTCAGATAAGGGAGTGTCTTTGGAAGAAGAGAGCTTTAAAGGCTTGGGAAGATAGCCTTTATTATCAGACCCTCTATTAGGTTGGTGAGATTCCTGTTTGATTTGGCTGCAGTCTCTAGCCTCAAGTTCCTGCCCTAACTTTTAAAATAGAACAAGATCTCCCTGCAGCTGAAAAAGGGCAGAGGGTGGAACGTGTAAATAGCAATTAAAGCAGAAATCTTGTTTTCAAAAAACCCTCCCCTAAAAGATACTCTGCTCTTCCCCAATGGCCAAGGTCAGCAGGCTGACAAAGCCAAACAAGCCACACAGACCAGTTCAAGTTAAATGTAACTTGCCCAGCTATTTTAGACTATAGATGACAACAATCCTGATATCATCCTTCCTTGCTCTCATGATCAGAGGCAATTCAGCCAAAAGACAGACTTCTGGACTTGGATTCATGAGTGCTGGAGGCTGCCCTGGCTCCCTCACCAACCTGCTAGGCAATTACCTTGGGATATCTCTGTTTCTTTACCCTTCTGAAGTATTTTTGAGACCTATAAAGAAGTAGTTCTGGATTAGGTATTACTATATATTCTTATTATCAGTAGGTTTTGTTCCATATAGGTTGGTAAGACTACACAGAATAATAAAACACCTAAGCAAACCACACTTGGTTTGGGGAATAAGAAACCCTCATATCCTTCCTTACCATCACGACGCTGCCCTGTCTGGCTCGTGGTTCGCAGGAGCTGAGTGTGCTCGGCTCCCATTTACCCTTCGTGTTTTGTGACCTTACCTCATCTGTTTCTCAGTTTTTTACTGCACTGGTATAAATCATGACTTTCTTGTCTCTCAGCATTTCAATCAATATATAAAACGTCAGATCAGATAACTGGTACTCTCTCAAGGCACACTAATGTAATTTCATAATGTGATTTCATTTTTCAGAGAAAGAATCAGGGAAGCTATTACTGGAACAGGAAGAACTGGGTAATCGATCAAGGACATTTTAAAGGCAAAATTCTTTGACTTTTGAGTACTGTATTTGGCTTTGGGTTATACATGAGTGGATTTTGTGACTTCCATTCCATTTGCACATGCTACGAACAAAAACTATTTCCAAAAGCTAAGCATATATACAGCTGGCGTAGGACAAAGTGGATTCACAGGATGGTTAAGTGCCAGTACCTTGGGAGGTCAGTTAAGCCGTAGAGTTTTTTCAGCATCTATAATTTCTTTTTATACAGCATTAGTATCATGTGGAAGAAGTCACGCTCCAGCCCATTGTTTTCTATTTCATTTCCAAGCAATATCTGACATACAGGATGAATCTAAGCTAACATGTACCTCCAAGTATGACAACACTGTATAGAGATCTTGAAGAGCTGCAAGGTGTGAAGTGGAATCAACTACAGAATTTCAGAGAATAATTAAAGAATCAATGCAGGAAAAAACCAAAAACCACTCCAAAATTCATGCTTTTAGTTTGAATCTATGCTCCAAGAGAAGACAAAACCAAAGACGCAGCCAAGAGCCAATCTCAGACCTGCTGGCTCTGGAACCAGAACTGCAATGACAAGATGAAATTTTGCTCAGATCTCTGCACATTTCCTCTCCATTTCTTCATGGCCGTATCATCCCATCTATGTGTTAGGAGCTGATGAGATGTTTCAGTTGAGATTCTTGGTAGGTTGGCATCAATAACTAGGTAGTCCCTTTCAGGAGCAGATAAGGAATGTCTGGGTGAACTGTTGGTAATCTGTGCTATTTAACAGCAGTCTGCAGTTTCAGAGTACTTTGTAAGCTTTCCTCAGTTCTCTGAGTTATCAACATTATCCTCCCCACTGCTCAGAGTTGAGAGCACAGAGAAACTAAATACTAAAAGTTATTGGAAAAGCCAGAACCACAATCCTTATGTTTCTTGCTTTAACCACTTCTGGGACCACCCAAAAATCTTTGAAAGAATAATCAAATAGTTTAATTTTTGCTCAAATTAGTAACTGAACTCAGTTTTTGGACTGGCTGGACAGACTGAACACCTGAGTGAGGAATACAAGAAATTTTCTGTGATAGCAGTTTCACTGTATGGTCTTGATGACCTCTCACTTTTCAACTTGTAAAAGCTTTTGCTACATAGGGGAGGCAGTTTAATTTAGATCAAAAAAAGTCATTGCATTGCACAGTTATTTTTATAATGCCCCTCATTTCTAAGTACCTTTGCTAAGCAAAATATCATAAACTGGTTTTGTATGAAACACGGAAATAAGCAAAGAAGCAGACCTAAGTATTACTGGAATAGACTAACTTGAGATTAGAAGAGAAGGAAATTGCAAACAGAAATGAAGGTATACAGCAAGGGAAATTGTCACAACACTCTATGAATATCTTGATGAGAACAAAACCAGTGCAAATAACCTCACTTGAAACCACAGGGTGATCTCTGATTTTTTTTAAGCACTGAGAGGCTGTGGGTATGCCAACACTTGAAAAATGTAACTTTTCCTAAGAGAAAAGAAGGAAAGATGATGAAGGATTCTGGAGATCCAAACATCTCCACATAGAAAGTTCAGCAATATGGGAAAAAGAGGCATTTTTCTTCAAATTCTACGGTGCTGAATTTAACAGGATTTCAGACTTCACTGGAGCTGGATTTCATCTGTGGTCTCTGTTTGCAGGGATTCGTGTTGCCATGCCAATAGGCACACATGGCAGAGCTGAGAAGCCCGGGGAAGATACTGATTCTAATCAAGTTACCTGAAAAAGTCAGTGCAGAAGTTGACTTTACCTTGAGGTGACAGAGATAAACCAGATACCTTGAAACAGTTACATAGAGGCAACTTAATGTCGGTGTGTGCCTTAAAGCAGTGAAGGTTATGTGGGCAANATATATAATAAATATATGTATATTTTAAAAATACATAATAAAAAATAAACCCAGAGGTCTGAGTCTCTGGATTCAGGTTTCCCCCAGCATCAGTCTGAAAACAGAGACTGTAACAAGACTGTTTATTTCTTATTGTCTCGCCAGTTTCTCTTTCTAAAGACAACATTTACAGNAGACTTCACTGGAGCTGGATTTCATCTGTGGTCTCTGTTTGCAGGGATTCGTGTTGCCATGCCAATAGGCACACATGGCAGAGCTGAGAAGCCCGGGGAAGATACTGATTCTAATCAAGTTACCTGAAAAAGTCAGTGCAGAAGTTGACTTTACCTTGAGGTGACAGAGATAAACCAGATACCTTGAAACAGTTACATAGAGGCAACTTAATGTCGGTGTGTGCCTTAAAGCAGTGAAGGTTATGTGGGCAATTTGACACAGGCATACCTGACATTCTTCCCAAATTGGAGTGAAAAGACCAGCCTGTGATTTATACAAAGGGGAGACAAAGCTGCACAAAGGCCAGGGGCAGGAAAGAGATCAAAGTTCTTAAACAGAACAAGCTATCCTTATCAGATTGAGGCTTTTTTTCATTTCAGGAAACATATAAAATATTAATTTCTAGCAAAAATCTGCATCTCAGAATCATCTTCCTAAAAAATGAAAGCCATGATTAAAGAAGCTTCAAGTTTTCTTGGTTTTTTTTTTGTTTGGTTAATTTCCTTTATCACTTTTCTTCTTCTATCACTTTTTTTAGTGGCAAAATAGAAAGATTGAGAGAGAGAGAAAAAAAAGAAAATTTCAAGCAGCCAGAAAGAAACCTGGACGTTTTCTGTACAAATGCTCAGGAAATACTTTTAATTATTATGGTGTTTATGCTTTATGCAAAGGCCTTCAAAATTAGAACATTTAAAAAGATTGTTTTTCTACCATCATTTCTTCAACAAGCCCTGAAGTAACACTCTGAGTCTTACAAAGCATTTCTGACATTTCAAGATTTTCTGAACTGCACTTGAATAAATTTGTAGTAATAACAGCTTAATAGTATTCTATATATATAATAAATATATGTATATTTTAAAACTACATATTCAACAATAAACACAGAGTTCTGAGTCTCT